>SKCR01034476.1:0-244033 GCA_019454045.1 Zanthoxylum bungeanum
AAATAATCAATGTTATCCAATAACACTTGATTATCTTAGTTGATAATTATAATATCGAATATTATCTTTTATCAAAATTAATCAACTACCCAAGTGCTTAACGAATACACTTTATAGTAGGACTCTATAAGTTCAGACACGTTCATCATATATATCTAGCTAATATGTACGCAATTCGGCCACCTCCAAATTCACGAAGAACACGAATGACATTTCTGAACTATACAAGTCGAGGTCATCACATATGTTTAACAATCCCTCCATTGTAGGCTATGCGAGTTGTGCTAAGGAAACATAGAATACACTGTCAAGTTTTCGAGGCGTACATCTCATGTCGACATGTCCACGATTCTTCATAACTGATGTGATCCACCCTAGGTGATCGACTTTGGCCAAAGTTTTATGAATCGTGACTTTACTCACATGGATACCTAAACACTTTATGGTACACATATGGGCTGACAGATCCTATCTAGAGGCCATACCATGAAAGGTTTCTGACATACATAGCATCAAAGTGTATAGGATCTCACACAAAATCAATGTTATCCTATAGTCAAAGGATTACATATGCTACTCGACTCCAGGAGATTCTTATTGAAGGTGGTGTGTACTTCCAACTATTAGGAATCACTTGTGAGTCATTCAGTATTCGGTCAAACCAATACCCACATATGCATACAAGCTTCCAAAGCTCATGGTACCTCGGGTTAAACCATTGAAACTCCAATTCTAATATACGACATGTGCTCGTCTTCTAGGTTATAGGAATTCGACCGTATTCTAAAACCAATGACTATGAATATTTACTTTAAAAATAGTTTACAATAGTAATACTTATCCTAATTCTGAACCACCTAGTTTCCAGTATTACTACAAGACTATTCTAAGGTCGATGTCATTCTAGCATATTTATCCATCAATCTAATATGTATAATGACAATACCATTAATAATGTATGAAATGGAAATATAGTTATTTTATTAATAAATAATAAAATATATAATATATCAATCAGATTGACACTCCAAGCACCAACTCCAACAATATAGATATGTGGGTATTCGTTGGAGCGAATACTGAATGACTCACAGATGATTCTTAATAGTTGGAAGTACACACCACAGTCAATAGGAATCTCCTCGAGTCGAGTAGCATATGTGATCCTTTGACTATAGGATAACATTGATTTCGTGTGTGATCCTCCACACTTTGATACCATTTATGTCAGAGACCTTTCATGGTATAACTGTTAGATATTCATTGGGTGTGGACCGATGCACTCGTTAATCAAGTGCATATCAAGATCAGATCTGTTGGCCCGTATGTGTACCATAAGAGGTTTAGGTGTGAGTAAGTCTCGATTTTTAAGACTTTGGCCAAAGCCAATCACCTAGGATGGATCGCATATATCAGAAATAATATCTGATTAGTTGTATAGAATCGTGGATGAGATGTGTGTCTCAGAAACTTGACTGTGAAATCTATGTTTCCTAAGCGCAACTCGGATAGCTATGATATAAAAATTATTAAACATATATGATGACCTCGACTTGTATAGTTTAGAAAGGTCGTTCGTGTTCTTCGTGAATTTGGAGGTGGTTGAATTGTGTACATATAAGCTAGGCTTATATAACGAACATGTCTAGACTTGGAGAGTCCCACAATATAAAGTGCACTCATTGAGCAAATGGATAACCAATAATATTTGATATTATAAACTAAAATAATTAAGTTTTATTGGATAACATTAATTATATACTTTGACCCAAAAGGATTAATTGGATTAATCCAATATCACACAAGAGTTTTGTTGTAATTTCATAAATATCTCTACCATTGGAGGATGTTTTGGTAATCACAAATATGAAATAATAGGTGTATTTGACTTGATTTAATTTGATTAAATCAAAGTGGTAGACTGTTGAAGTTGGTGCTTGGAGTGTCAATCTGAATTGTATATTTTATTATTCATTTAATAAAATAACTACATTTTCATTTCATACCTCATTAATGGTATTGTCTTTATGCGTATTAGATTGATGTATAAATATTAGATTGATGTATAGATATCCCAAATGGATGCAAATTAGATTTGCATGACTGTTATTATGTTCTCTCAATTATTAGACAAATAATATCACTGCCAATATTAGATAAAGAGGGATTATAAAATAAACATTAAGGATGAAACGTTATGTTTATATGATAAAGATAATTTATTGAAATGTGAATGTTCCTTATCAAATGGTCACTATGTTTTGGAAACGTATAGAGATGTCCTTAATGTAGAGAAATACAAGTAGGAAATCTGAACTAAATAATATTGAATTATGGCATATGAGATTGGGCCATATAGTTGTTAGACGTCTATCCAAATTGGTAAAGGATGGTTTGATTGAAAATCTTACCTTAGATCCTTATTCGATTTGTGAGTCATGTATCCAATGAAAGATGACAAAGGCCCCATTTCTAGGTGTTGGACACCATGCTGGAGATTTACTGGAGCTAATACACAACGATGTGTGTGGTCCATTAAATCATGTCGTTCATGATGGTTCAACATACTTTGTGACTTTCACAGATGACAAGTTTAGATATAGATATGTCTATCTGATGAAACATAAGTCGGACACATTTGACAAGTTCAAAATATTCTGAAACGAAGTAGAGAAACAAATCGGTAAATTCATCAAATGCCTTAGATCAGATCGAGGTAGTAAATACATGAGTGAAGAATTCAGAAATTATTTAAGGGAGAATGGAATTATGAGATATGACATATGAATGTGAGAACCGTTTTCCTAAATGGATTCCTTAATGAGGATATCTAAATGAAACAACCAGATGGTTTTGTATCCAGTGAGACTTCAAACTTGGTTTGTAAGCTCTAAAAATTATTTATGGACTTAAACAGGAATCCCGAAGCTGAAATTGTCGTTTTGATGAGATAATTAGATTATCTAGATTCATCAAAAATGAGGAAGAACCATGTGTTTATAATAAAGTTAGTGGGAGCATGATAGTTTTCCTAGTCTTGTATGTAGATGACATCATTATCATAGGAAATGATATATGGATGATGCAAAGTGTAAAAGCCTACCTTTGTAAAATCATAATTATCTCTACCATTTGAGGATATTATGGTAATTGTAAGTATGTAATAATAAGTGGTTTTAGCTTGATTTAATTGGATTAAATCAAAGTGGAAAACATTTAACTAACCCATTTCTTAATCATTGGCTTGATTTAATTGGATTATATTAAAGTGGGAGACAATGGAGATTAGTCACACCTAATTATACGTATTTGGACAAATTAGATTAAGCCCACTTAAAAGTTGATTACAACTTTTATTTTGATTAAAAATTGCCTAAGTTTTGCTATAAATAGCAAGCTTAAGAAAGTTTTTAATTACAAGTATAGGCATAAGCAAAAGATTGAGTAAGCTATAGACAAGTAATTCTTGAGAGATTAGCCTGAGTTAGAGATGTGTTTAGAGAAGCTTGTGAGGTCTTTACAACATTTCATTTAGGAGAAATCAAGATTGGATCTTGAAGTGAAGCTTGCTAGCATTGGAAATCAAGGTTGGAACTTGAAGTCAAGCTTGCACACCTTAGAGGTTCTCCAACCATTTCAACAAAGGATAAATAGATTGGATCTTACATCAAGCTTACTAGGTAATGTTTGATCTTCTCCTAAGCTATGTTCTTTTGTGTATTAGATGCATGAACACATAGCTTAATGTTGAAATAAGGCTAATCAATTATGTTAGGATACTTTGGAAGTATAAACACAACATGCTTATAAATTAGGTCAAAGATGTTCATGTTGGACATGGAACAATTAATAAGAGTTTGGAACTCTAGATTAAAACTTAGAGTTATTGCTACCATTCTAGATTCACTTAACCACCTTTAGGTGAACTAGAATTATTTATGAGAAATTTCTAATTGGGATTCTAAAATGGTTTGTTTCAAACAAATACAGATAATTATTTAGAATATATATATGCTAGTTGTAAAACATGTATTGATGGTGGTTATGAAGTTGAAATCTGGGCGCATTGCGACCCGAACATTTCTACGTCGCGACACGAAGACATTCATGTTTAGCATGCTCTTGGAATTTTGGTGGCGTCGCGACGCCCAAGCACTCGCATTGCGACGCCCAAACCTGATTCATACTAAAACTTGTTTTTTCTCTATTCCGGAGTTTTCGGACTCCGTTTTGGTCCCCGTTTTTTCCTATGAAATGTAGTTTACATAAAAATATTTTAAAATATACCCATGCTAAATATCAATGGGTTAGACCCATTTCCGCTATGTGGGGCACTGATCGGTGAAATCACACACGTAAAGCAAGCGCACGTATCGCTCAAGTCGTATAAAAATATCGATCCCACGAGGACTTAATTTCTACTTTGTTATTAATTATTGATTCTGTTTATTTACATGTATATAATTAAAGAGAGAATAGAAAGATTGCTTGATTGGTTGGTTGAATGTGGATTTGCTAAATAAATAAATAAAAACACAAAAGAAAATACTAAAGAAAACAAACAAAAGACACAAATATTTAAGGTTGTGATTCCACACAATATTATTCTAATGATGAATTAATTCACTTATATATGTGTAATAAATCATTTTGTTAACCTGGAACACGGAGATATGCAAAAGCTTCTTCCGATGGTCAGATGCAAACACCCAAAATAACCCAATTAATCATATGTATATGTTAAGTTACCTGAATTCATTAAGTTCAAGTTCCAATTGTGGCTACCCCCGCCCGACAGGTATATTCCTATCATGTAAGGAAATCTACCTAAGAGACATTTACCCCAAGGTGAGATTGTGAGCTATTGAATCTAAGGCTGAAACCTAAAATCCCTTCGTCAAGTTCATTTTAAGTTTACCTCATCAATCTTATTTGGTGATCAGGCAACAAGAAGGATTAAGCTTAAGATTCAATAAACAAACTAAAGTGTCACACAATATAATTAAATCAATTATTAAACTCAGAAATAATGTGTTTCATCACTTCCCTAGAATAAAAAGAAAATGTCTGGGTTAGGGGATCCACCTTTAATATTTCAAATGTAAAAATCTCACTTTATTATAATATATAAATTGTCAGTGTTATCCAATTAAGTCAAACCAGTCATAAAGGCGGTGTTATTATTTGTCCATAAACCAGCGATATAGGCGGTAATTATCCGACGTTTCTTACCACGATCATTATCAGACCAATTTATCTTGGAAAGGATAGGGTCAATTTGTGGTTCAAAGGCTAAAAGTTGGTCAATTAAATCATGGGCAGTTCTGGCAGTGAAGAGGATATCTTTCACAAGTTTTGACACGGGCCCATTTCTCTGGGCATCATCAAGAAATACACAAAGAAAATCGCAAAATCCATCAGCATTAAACAGTCCAATCGGTTTCTGGTGTATGTTCAAGTTCGTCCAAGATAACACTGTAAATATTTCCTCCAAGTCACCTGGCAAAGCAATAAAAGCATCAGCACGGTTAATCGTCATTCAGACATACCTGGTATAATACATTCATCTCCATTTGATGGTCCTATAAGATTCACCTATGCCAAAGGTTTTGGGATGATTACCAAAACACGATTACCTCATTCCTGTACAGCCCTTGAAATGTACCCCATTAGTCCAAGATTGTCACCGCCATATACTAGGTGCATATTCCTTTCAGTTATGACTCTACCCAATTCCTGTGCTGCCGCAACGAATTTTGGCTTAGAACTAACACTAGTACCGCAAAACACACAGATGTTTTCAACTCGTCTTCTTGAAGTTGCTTCCATTTTTTTTGTAGTTCTTTCCCAAATCTGGATGTCTTCAAGAGTGCAATGACGAGCTGAATTTATAGAACCTGAAAAGGGGTGAGTAATAATAGCACTAGTACCTGCCAAATGACAATTATTAACTAAACAGTAAAATATATCGTGAAATTCAAAAAGTCTGGATCCTGTCGGAGAAAATAAAAGAAAATAACAAAACAAATCACAATTATTAGATAAATACAAAGAGAAAATAATATTTACATGAAGTAACGGCTTGAATGACGTCTATACGTCAGGGAGAAGCTTTCAATCCAATTTTCTTATAAATTGGCAAACATGGTCTTTTAAAGTCAGATTCCCGAGACTTAACTGTTGTCTTTCTTTTCGAAACTGTGCATGTAACATATGAATTGCGTGATGCACATATCCACTGGAATGCGTCTCAAGAGTCAATGATATATCATCCAAAAATCTTTACTCATGCCATCCCTAATGAATTTAATTTTATCTTCACGGTAATCAGACACCATTCCTAAATAACGACAACGAGTATTACATGTCATGCGTGCATATTTATAGCAAACACCCATTCTTTTAGCTCTTCTTTTCTTAGCATATGTGTTTCTTCCTAAACCATGCAGATATGAAATAAAATAGTCAGAAGACTCACCTGCCAATCGGACTCGTGCTTCAATAATCCAACGAATGTCATTAGGAATACCTTTGATCATCAGAAGTCTCATTCGTTCCAAGCGAGCTTTGTAGAATTTCATCATATAGTTTTGAGGGAGAAAAGGAAATTGCTTGTGAAGATTTGTGAGAACGTCTTCCATCCTGAAATGTGACTTTACCTACATAAATTAAACACACAAAAATAAAACACACCAAATCTTAATATATACACAAATTGCATTGGTTGCCTCCCTACTAGCGCTAAGTTTAACGTCGTCAGCTAGACATGACTGCCCGAACGTTAGGCTCGATCTGAAAGTGTGACAATTTCTTTTATCGCTCAAATGATTCTCCCAAGTAGTGCTTGACACTCTACTGTTAACTTTGAATGTATCGTTGGTGTTGGGATCAAGTAACTCAACAGCCCCATATGGTAAAACTTGTGCAATCACAAATGGACCTGACCACCTTGATTTCATCTTTCCAGGGAAAAGTTTCAACCTTGAATTATATAACAACACCTGCTGCCTTGGTTCCAATTGTTTGCGCATTATTTTTCGATCATGCCATTTCTTGGTCTTTTCTTTATATAATTTGGCATTCTCATAAGCCTGTAGGCGAAATTCTTCCAATTCGTTGAGTTGGTGGTGTTGGAAAATTATGACCTATAGCGTCACTATTTGTACAGATCATGGTGTTGTTGTACAAATTAACTATGTGACAAAGGAGATTGCTCTCTTATCATTTGTGATTAGATCACCAAGATGTATAAATGATTGGAGGTCCTTATGATTTGTTCCTGGATTGAGAATGATATGAGACAGTATCAATCCACGAAGGATAAATCATTAAATATCCCTAGTCAGAGTATTATCGAGATTGGACATCGATAAATACGTAAAAGACTGGTATTACACATGTGCGCGTTGTGAGGGCATAACGACATAGTTCTCATATATTTGGGTATAGGATACTCATGCAAGTGTAATAGGAGGTTGTGTTTTTCCGATGGTACGGGAAACAGCTTCGCTCTGGATAGACCCCTTCGGAATTCCATTGGTAGTATGAATATGTGTCTATGGAAGTCCGAAATCAGGGTAGGTGTATTTGGTCTTAACCTGAGACTTGCACCGCTAATACTTGCGACAATCAATATACTTTGGTTTTGGTCGTCCAGGGCTTTAACAGGTTCTGTGTACGCCTCTGCTGGGTATATTGAAAAATCATAGTGTGTTGGGTGTGATGTCAAGACGGAAGTATCACTCCAGTCATATGGAGATGATGATCGAGTAGGGATACAAAACTGGTTCTCTAAAGGGTTGCAACCATCGGGATAATATGACTTGGTCATGATTATCCGATAATAAAGAGACTAGTTGCTCGTAATCTGATATATGCTTCGTACGGGGAAGACACATTACCAGCCTCAGGCCTTGCATGTGATCATCCGATACTAGATCGAAATACGCAATACTACGTATACTACGCCTGATATATGTCGCTTATTCCTGTAAGCATATTTCTGGAGAATTGGGTAGGCATGGCGCTTTGCTAGAAGCCAACCTTGTCTTGTAAATCGGTACAAACGTAGTACTTGGTACTTACGTGTTCGGATAGTCCGACGACCGTATTTACTGCCAACATATCTGGGGATCTCATGGGTCGCTTCCCGAAGATTCACCGATGACGTATGACTCGCACTTTTAATTAATCTGGGATTAATTAGATGAGAGAGAAAATTAATCTGGGATTAATTGCGGAGATATTTTATCTCGGATAAAATATCATTTAAAGAGAGATAACGATTAATTTGGAATTAATCGATAAAATAATATTTTTGATATATTATACGAAATTAGATTTCGACGCGGAATTAAAATTAGATTTTAATTCGGGCGAACGAATTAATTTAGAATTAATTCGTTAGCGACGTGAATAGTGATTTCGCTAGGCATAATCATTTAATTACGTCGCAACGGAAAATTCGTTAATTTGGAATTAGCGAACCTGAGCCCGGGATTATTTACGAGCGCATTCGCATTTCGAATTCGAGTGCGGCATGCAAGTCAAATCAAGCGTCAAATCATTAGTCACATCAAGCGTCAACTCACATGTCACTTTGAGTGATGTGACAAGTTGTCACTTGATTGATTGATGTGGTGGTTGAAGGCATTTATTGCTTGACTTTTTTGGAAAAGGAAATTTGTATATGTTTATTTGTTTTTTGGAAAACAAATACTAATACAATTTTTTGGATCAATCAACACCACTCTCTCTCTTTCTATCATCTCTCTCTCTCGGCCATTTGGCCTATTTTGCTTCTTCACTGGTTTTGGTTTCTGCCGAGAGCCAATGAAGAAAATGGAAGCAAAAGTCGTGATTTTGTGGCAAAATCGGGAGTGCTAGCACACTACGAAGTCATGCGAAGGTGATAGGGAAGTCCACCCATGAGCTTGGAATCATTTCGTGAAGCTTGGAGCTTGACGAAGGACCAACAATGGCCGATTCTTGGAGGACTGTAACAGCCCACTGCCGTGATCAGTAAAGAGGAGGCATAAAATTTTGTTCGTTGCCGCGTCACTCAACCGATCGATGTGAGTATTCCGCAACTTCCTCGATTTTTATTCGCACTTATTTCTTGCTTGTTATTCGATCCTCGGGACCGTAGAACTCCAACAATGGTATCAGAGCGAGTAAAAGCATGAAATTTGATTAGGGCTTAAAATTTGGGTAAATTGATTTTGAGCATGAATTTATGAAATTGGATGAATGAATATGCTTAAATGTGTTTTAATTGAATATTGATTGGATCAATTTGATGAAATATTGTTTGGAACAATTTTCCTCAATTTATCTTGCTTGGTCGAGAGTTTGAGAAGCCCTAAAGTCTTGGATTTTTGATTTTTTGATTCATTGGATGAGTTGGAATCAATTGGGATGTTGATTGTGGATTTAATTGGATTGAAACTGAATCGAACATGAATTCCCTTCAATTTCCGAGACTATGATAGCATGTATTGGGTTTGATTTTTCATTAAATTGTGTTGGACACTATTTGTTGTTAATGAGCATGATTAATTATACAAATTTGTGTTTTGGAAATATTGATTTGGGTAATTAATTGTGTAATACACTTTATGTAATTAAATTGTGAAATTGGGTTTTTGTAATTTAATTATGTTGGGCCTATTTTAGAAATTGGGCTATTAAAGTTGTTATTGGGCTTGGTTGTATTAAGTTGGGTTTAGGCTATATTGGTTGGATCCAATTGGGCCCAAAACCGCTTCCATAAAGCCCAAATGCGACTAATGGACCTTTAAAGATTAATTGGGCCTAATGGGCCTAAATTGATTTCTAGGCTTATGGGGTTATTCCCGGATTGGACTTTAGTTATTGTGTTTGACCCGAGTTGACCAAAAGTCCACGCCTTAAAGAAATTAATTAAAAGCCCATTGGACTTTAATTAATTGACGTTGGACGTTAATCGGGCTTTGAGACCCGTAACGATTAAATTTGGAATTTAAGTCGTAAAGGTTTATTAATAAAGTGTAGTATTTAATTTGGAATTAAATAATTGGATTAGTATTAAATACATATTGAATTGGATTTAATTATGTAGTTTAATTTAATTCAAGAATTCGTACTTTGAGTACTTATTCGCAAAACGAGTTTGACTCGAGCAAAATCAAATCGTTATATGAACATTGGATGGTCATTAATTATCAGATTAATTAATTTGATTAGATTGATTGATAACATGCTTGTGTGAATACATGGTTGCGATGCATGAATAATGTATATCGATGGATATTAGATGGGATGGGCATGCATTTTAGAAATTGTTGTAATAAATTTGGAATTTATTAAATTGGACCTGCGTGTCCAGCCTTATTACCTTCTTACTCTTTGTATTTCTCTTCTCACCTATTCCCCTCAATGTAAATGAGGTTTCTTTAGAAGTGTAGTGTAACAGGTAGAAGTAATACTTGTGCTAGCGGGAGAGAGGAAATAGAGAGATTTGATCTAGGATCAATGTGTTAAGTATCCATCCGCATATCATTATTATTTTATTTATACGCGCTTTATTATGTGTTTAGAATGCATGTTTAAGGGTGTATGATAATGAGACCTTAACAAATATAATAAATTGGTTGCCAATTTGCACGCGAAAAACCCTCGTAAAATATTAAGCTTTTTTCCTTCCATTGAGTGATTATTACTCAAGATCTGAGACTGGCATTGGTTTGTTGGCCAAAGTCATTGCCTTTGTCCATCGAGGATGTGTTTGAATCACGAGAGCTTTGTTCCATATTGGTGTCTTGTCCAAGTTGTGGTTTGTTGGCCAAAGTCAAGACCACTTCTTGTCCATCACATTGATTACGAAGCTTTCCATGGTCAATGGGTCACGCTTAACTGGGATCACTAAGTTTGTTGTGCCAAAGCCAAGACTTAGTTGATTCATAGGAAAAATGTTAGGTAATATATTGGATATATTGGCATATATAAGATATATGTTTCGGACTTGGATGTCCCCCTACTGGATCTAGGAATTGGATTGGATCCAATTGATCTTAGAGATCTACCTAGTTAATTATCATACAATTTTTTGGCCAAAGTCAAGATTGTGTGATATTTAACGGGATCCTAGCCCACTAGGAAACACGGTTTCCCGAGCACTCGACAGAGGGTTAGAGGCTCACCGAAAAATAGTGGGAGGCAAGAATTAAATTGCAATATTCGTTTAATTACTTGCCATACGCGCTCAGTCAAATATCATTCGTGATATAAATTAAATGTTAGTTGGACTAATATTTAAATCGTTGTTTTAATAAACAGTTGGACTGTATTCAAACAATTAAATTATAGTTGATTAAATAGTTGGACTATAAGAATCATTATAATAAATAGTACCTAAATTCGTTGATTAAATAGTTGGACTATTAGAATCAAGATATAATGAAAGATTGACATTTAAAACATAATCTTAGGGAAAATGTATTTAAATGGTTTAATTTTTCAAATTGGGAATAAAATTTCAGGATGGTCCTGGAAAATAATAAGTTACTTTATTTGATAAAATAACATATTATGCCTTAGTCCGGAGTTAAGAAAATAGTAGAGCATAATCGTTGGAAGATTTATATGATGATAACTTTAGTGCTTAATCCATTAAACTTGTCAAATAGACTCCTTAATTTCTTTGTCAGAACTAAGGGTTAGATCCTTAAAGTATGATAAAGAAATTGAAGGATCTTCATAAATCTATGATTAGATCTTAGAAGTACCAAATTGTAATACTAAACTCTTGGAGAGTTAATGACTATTCTCAAGGAGATAAAGTCAAAGTTTACAATTAGGCAAGTAGCGCAAGGCGCACCTTACATCGATATTCTAGAAACCCAAGGCTACGCCAAAGGCTTCTGGAATATTGAAAAGGGCAAAGGCAAAATCATTATGATCTTCTAGGAAGATAAAGGACATATGCCAAAATGTCTGCCTAAATTGTGGCAAACGGGATCACGGAAGCGTGACTACCGTTTGGACATGGCAGACATGAAGGAATTGAAGACGGGCTTGGATCTGAATTCAAATATGTTTATCATAAATATATTCGCTACTAGTATTAAAATTGGATTTTAGATACTAAATGTGATATACATAAATATGTGGTGATGTGCAGAATCTGCTATGAGCAGGATACTGACTTCAGTTGAGATTTATCTGCGAATTAAAAACGGGACGAAAGTCGCTGTCTTAACCGTAGATACCTAAATTTAGGAACTACCCTCGGGTGTGTACTTAAATTAGGGAACTGTTATAATGTAACTAGTTTGACTAGATACATTATCTCTATATCAGTGATTAATCCGTTGCGGATTTACCTTTATATTCTAGAACACTAAAGTGTTTTATTATATAAAGATGATATTGAGATAAACACATTAGATGTGAATAACAGTATTTATATTTTGAATATAAATATATCTCATACATAGAACATGACAAACAAATAGCTCAAACTTATTTGATCAGAAGAAACTTAAAAGTGGCATTGTTGTCTGGGACACAATTAAACAAGAATTGTATATCCACACTTTCGAAGAGTGGGTACTAGGACTGATTTGATCCTATTCAAATAAAGTCTACGAATCTAGTTTACTGGGCAAAGTTCCTAAAACATTATTTACTTGGTAAAAGTCCAAATGCCACAGATCTGTTAGCCCTAGTTCATAGTGAAGAAAGTGGGCCCATGTCTAGCTAGGCTAGAGGTGGATATGAATATTTCGTGACCTTTACGGATGTGGCATCGCGTTATGGTTATGTGTTTCTATTGAAACACAAATCGGAAACTTTTAAAGTTTTCGACACGAAATAGACAAACAGATCGGCTAAAGTATTAAACCTTTACGGTTAGACCATGATGAAAATACTTAAGCAATAAGTTTCTAATATACTTGAAAGATTATAGTATTCTTTCAATGAGGACTCCTCCCGGAACACGTCAATTTGACGGTGTGTCTGAACCGAGTAACCGAATTTTGTTGGACATGATAAGGTTAATCATGAGTCGCTCTGAGCTACCATTTCCTTCAACGGATAAACATTAACAGTGCAGAACTTATTTAGAATAAGGTTCCATAAAAATCTGTTTGACAGACTTCATATTAGATATGAACATGAAAGAAACCGAGTTTCTCAATCCTGATAATTTGGGAATGCTAGGCATATGTTTGGATGATACCAAACTAGAACCCAAGTTGGATAAGTGCCAATTGTTGGTTATCCTAGGGATACCAAAGTATTGTACTTATACAACTCACCAGAAAATAATTAGATTGTTGCTCACCATGCGGTTTTCCTAAGAGGAATACCTATATACAGTGGTAAGTGGGAGGATAGTAAAACTCGATGAAAATCGGAGTAATACTATTCAAGGCACCGATTCCTAATGGAACATAATAGTTCATCAAGGATGTAACTATACCAGTAATCTTCGAATACACAAGAATCGCGTATGTCGGAGAGATTCAGAAAACAACCTGGGGTATGGGTTTCTGATCTCACCTCATAAGGATGTCAATCTTATTAAGGAAAACCAACTGACTATGTATGAGGAAGTGATACAAGGTATCGACTCCCTAATTATGGCAAAGTGTCATGAGTCCGAAATGGATTCCATGTTTATCAACTATGTTTGGACACTAGTTGATGTACCGCAAGGCATTGTGCCTATTGGTACACTATAAGTCTTCAAGGAAGACATACATGGATGGCAACATACCAACGTATAAAGCTAGGCTTTTAGCGGAAATGTATCGTAATCAACATTGTGTTGATTACGATTCAACCTCTTAACTATTGCCACAGTGAATCCATTTGGATAAATGCTTGCTGATGATGCATGTTTCATTTATGAAATATGACAGCTTAACGGGAAAATCGCTTTCCTGAAAAGGAAACCTTTTGGAGGATGTTTACAACATCATGTCGGTTTTGTCGTACCTAAATTAGCAAACAAGGTTTGTAAGTTAATCGATCCATGTTTGGATTGAAGCAAGCATTAGGTTCTTGGAATTATCGTTTTGATGTAATCATAATGGTGTATGATTTAATTCAAAACGAAATGTTTCTTATGTATATAAGGAGGTTAGTGGGAGCGCACTGACAATAAATGTCCTATAAATAATGATAATATATGTCATTTCTTGGAAATGATATTCTCATAATTACAATCAGCGAAAGCTTGGCTTTCATGAAAAACTCTCCGAGAACTCGTACATTGAAAAATGTACGTGACCTGGTGTCTCATACGCTTTGAGCATATGGATTCACAAACAGGCCAATCCAAGTGATAGTCACTGGATTAAAGTTAAGAACATACATTAGTATCTTAGAGATCTAAGGATGTTGTCTTACACTATGGAGAAGAAGAACTTGAAGTGACTGAGATCACTGTAGCAAGTTTCCAAACTGATAAAACGACTATAAGTCGTAACAACGGTACCATACAGTTTGAATAACGGAACACTGAGCTGGAAATCTTCCAAGCAAGATATTATTACCGAATAAACAACAAATGCGGGTTATTGCTGCAGCTAAGGCAGCAATAGAAGCTATCTGGGTCAATAATAAATCTAATTAGATTATATATAGTTATGTTAGCAGCTAAGCTAGGCGTCAGCACAAGCTAAAGAATTAACGGTCTCATCAACGATCTAGATATATACTTCGGATATTCATCTGATTTGTTCGGATCATACATCGTGACGATGTAATGATCGAATAAATCGCATCAGATGATAATCATGAAAATCCGCTGACGAAAGCTTTTTCTCAGCAGTTTGAGCCAACCGTGCATAGTTCGGGTGTAAGACACTCGAGTGACTGGCTATAGGCCAAGTGGGAGATTGTTGGACAATTATGACCCATGGCGTCACTATTTGTACAGATCATGGTGTTGTTGTACAAATTAACTATGTGACAAATGAGATTTCTCTCTTATCATTTGTGATTAGATCACCAAGATGTATAAATGATAGGAGGTCCTTATGATTTTTTCCTGGATTGAGAATGATATGAGACAGTATCAATCCACGAATGATAAATCATTAAATATCCCTAGTCAGAGTATTATCGAGATTGGACATCGATAAATACGTAAAAGACTAGTATTACACTTGTGCGCGTTGTGAGGGCATAACGGCATAGTTCTCATATATTTGGGTATAGGATACTCATGCAAGTGTAATAGGAGGTTGCGTTTTTCCGATGGTACGGGAAACAGCTTCGTTCTGGATAGACCCCCTCGGAATTCCATTGGTAGTATGACTATGTGTCTATGGAAGTCCGAAATCAGGGTAGGTGTATTTGGTCTTAACATCAGACTTACACCGCTAATACTTACGACAATCAATATACTTTGGTTTTGGTCGTCCAGGGCTTTAAAAGGTTCTGTGTACGCCTCTGCTGGGTATATTGAAAAATCGTAGTGTGTTGGGTGTGATGTCAAGACGGAAGTATCACTCCAGTCATATGGAGATGATGATCGCGTAGGGATACAGAACTGGTTCCTTAAAGGGTTGCAACCATCGGGATAATATGACTTGGTCATGATTATCCGATAATAAAGAGACTAGTTGCTTGTAATCTGATATATGTTTCGTACAGGGCAGACATTGTACCAGCCCCGGGCCTTGCATATGATCATCCGTTACTGGATCGAAATACGCAATACTACGTATACTACGCCTGATATAGATCGCTTATTCCTGTAAGCATATTTTTGGAGAATTGGGTAGGCATGGCGCTTTGCTAGAAGCCAACCTTGTCTTGTAAATCGGTACAAACGTAGTACTTGGTACTTACGTGTTCGGATAGTCCGACTACCATATTTACCGCCAATATATCTGGGGATCTCATGGTCGCTTCCTGAAGATTTACCGATGACGTATGACTCGCACTTTTAATTAATCTGGGATTAATTAGATGAGAGAGAAAATTAATCTTGGATTAATTGCGGAGATATTTTATCTGGGATAAAATATCATTTAAAAAGAGATAATGATTAATTTGGAATTAATCTATAAAATAATATATTTGATATATTATACGAAATTGGATTTCGACGCGGAATTAAAATTAGATTTTAATTCGGGCGAACGAATTAATTTAGAATTAATTCGTTAGCGACGTGAATAGTGATTTCGCTAGGCATAATCATTTAATTACGTCGCAACGGAAAATTCGTTAATTTGGAATTAGCGAACCCGAGCCCGAGATTGTTTGCGAGCGCATTCGCATTTCGAATTCGAGTGCGGCTGATGAGTTATTTTATCACTTATTCCCACTCATTTGACCTAATATTTCGTATAGTTTCTCGAGTTTTGTGAACTTTTTGATTATTTTTTGTGTTATTTTGCAGATAAATAAAGTTTGGAAAGCATTGGAGGCAATTTAGGGCAAAAACGGACAAAAATGCGTCAACAGGGATATTTTGGTCTTTAGCGCGTCGCGACGTCTAAAATGCGCCGAACAGTGCTAACGTGCGCCGGGTCCACATAAGAATCTGAGAAAAGTTTGACTTTGCTAAAATGCGCCGTGCCACGTGTCACCATCACAGCCGATCTGCCAACATACGCCGTGCCACGTGTCAACATCCTACACGGTGCCGACAGTCATCATCGCCACGTGTGCCACATGTCATCCTACGTGTCTCCATGTCATCCGCCACGTCAGCAAGTCAACAAGTCAAAATTGCCACGTGTCGTGCCACATCATCATCAGCCAATCAGAAAGTGACACGTGTCGCAATTCTATGGTGCCGACAGTCTCTTTCCCACGTGTCGCCACGTCGTCGCCACGTCACCGCCACGTCAGCATCAATAATTGAGTATCTAATCCTTATCTGACATGTGGCGGATAAGAATCTCAGCGACCAATCAGAAGCCGTCACGTGTCACAATAATTGAAGCCCAACCACCGCGCCACGTGTCACCTTATCAGCTTATCAAAATCTTCAAACCAGCGAACCAGAGAGTGCCACGTCGACAAAAACTGGCGTAGCGACGCCAGAGGCCTTGGCGTCGCGACGCTGGAAGCTTATCCGCGCCTATAAATTGAGCTTGAGATTTCAGAATTGAGGGCACCACTCTCTCTCTTATAATCTTTCTAAAGAGAGAGTTTCTCTCTCTACTTTCTTTTAATTTTTAGTTTTTTAGTTTTTTAGTTTTGTAATTAATTTTAATTACGTTTTGTTAATATAGTAATTTAATTTTTACTTTTACTTTTTACAGTTTTTATTATTTACCATGAGGAGGTAACTCCCCCAGCTAGGGTGAAAGGTAATTCTTTTACTGTTACTATTTAGATTAATCTCCCTTAAAAATAATATATTCACTATTTAAAATATTGACTTAAAAAGGATACCACCAGATTGGTCGGTTGGTAATTCATTTTAATCTGATTTAAACCTGACTAATAAAGGATACCGCCAGATTGGTCGGTTGGTAATTTAATTTTGGTTCCGCCTTTATGGCTGGTTGGACTTAATTTGACTTAATCAGGATACCGCCAGATTGGTTGGTTGGTAATATTATCACAAGTTTATATATTATTTTATGGGAGATATATAAATTAGTAGTAGTAAAAGTAATTCCTTTTACCTTAGCATTTTATTTTATTGTAATTTACTTTTCAGTATTTACTTTACCGCATTTTTACTTTATGTCTTTTATTTTCAAGTTTTTACTAGCCCTAGTTATGTGTTGTAACTAAATTAGTTATCTGGGGTTGTGATGAAATCCAATATCACCGTTTTATAAGGGTTAGATTATAGCTTGGGTAATATAAAGGTTTATTTATTGAGTCTTAAACTTAATGCTTTTTCATTAACTGGCCATTAATAAAATTGATCTGGTAAATCTAAAATGAACTAGACATAGGATTTTAGGTTTCAGCCTTAGACTCAATAGCCCACGATCTTCCTTGAGGATAGATAACCCTTTAATAGATTTCCTTACAGGATAGGAATATACCTGTCGGGCGGGGGTAGCCATAATTGGAACTTAAACTTAATGAATCCAGATAATTTGGTTGACATAAACATATGGTTCAATTGGGTTAAACTAGGTATTTTTGTCTGACCATCGACAGAGGCTTACACATAATTTAGTGTTTCACAGGTTAATAAATCAATATATTACCCAACTTTAAGATAACCACTTCATCTTTAAAATGATATTGGAACAAATTACAACCCTAGATAGTTTTTAATATTGAATTTTCTTAAAACCTATTTTCGACAATTTTATTTACTTGCTTTTAAATTTAGAATCGTCACCATCTCAAATCAATCAATCAACTTGTTAGATAGTAGTAATCATTTGACCTCATAAAATTAATAGTTTAGATATTAAGTCCTCGTGGGATCGATATTTTTATACTACTTGAACGATACGTGCGCTTGTGTTATACGTGTGTGTTTAGGCCGGTCAAGTTTTTGGCGCCGTTGTCGGGGACTTATTTATCTTTTACTATTAGTTTAGGGGTTAGATACTGTTACTTGTATCTAATTTCTTTTTACTTATTTTCGTTGTTTTCTTGTGTTTCAGGTTCTCAGATTCTTCATGAGACGAACCAAAAGCTTTGAACTCCGATCGCTTGACCCAGAAATTGAAAGAACCATCAGACAGTTGAGAAGGGAAAGGCGAGAAGGCCAAGAAGCTTTAGTCAACATGGAACCTGAACTATTGGAGGTTGCACCACCAATTCCCATTCGAGACAGAACCATTCTGGTGGTTGACAGACTCATTTCCTGTATTGTACTTCCTCCTCTCTACCAGCAAATGCGTGTGACATCAAAACATGCATTCAGATGATTCAGTAGTCAGTTCAATTCGGGGGGAATGCAACTGAAGATCCTAATTCCCACATCAGCAACTTCCTGGAAGTTTGCGGTACTTTCAACTACAACCGAGAAGCGGAAGCAAGAGATGAGACTGCGAGTTTTTCCATACTCCTTGAAGGACAGAGCTAAAGCTTGGCTACATTCACTACCAGCAGGTTCTATCACAACTTGGAACACTTTAGCCACCAAATTTCTTGCAAAGTACTTTCCACCAGCCAGAACTGGAAAACTGAGGAATGACATCACATCCTTTGTACAACAAGATTCAGAGTCCCTCTGCGAAGCTTGGGAAAGGTACAAAGATTTACTTCGGAAATGTCCTCACCATGAGATTCCAAAATGGCTTCAAGTTCATACATTATATAATGGGCTTTCTGGAATAATGAGAACCACAATCGATGCTGCTGCTGGAGGAGCCTTGATGGCAAAAGGAGAAGATCAAGCCTGGGACCTAATCGAAGAAATGGCCAACAACAATTCCTTGTGGCAAACAGAAAGGAGCATGATCCAAAGAATTGCAGGAATTTATGAAGTTGGAACAAACACAGCAGTGAATACCAGGCTGGATCAGATATGCAAATATCTAGAAACACTTAGCACGCAAGTTATGAACATCACTGGATCCACAAGTTCACCATATAGAGGAGCACCATAATCGAACCAACATGAAGAGACGGTGAATTATGTCAACAATTTCAACAGACAAGGGAACAATCCATATTCCAACACCTACAATCCAGGGTGGAGGAATCATCCCAATTTATCATGGAGCAACAATTCAGGCCAACAGCAAAACTATCCACCACCTGAATTCCAGCAACAGAACAAAAGCCAGGAGCAGGCAAATGAACCAGGAATAACAGAAGTGTTGACCCACTTGAAAAAGATAGAAGCAAAACACGACTCTCATGCAGCAAGATATGATGCTATGTTTCAATCCCAAGCAGCATTAATTCAAAGTCAATCTGCTTCTATTAAAGCACTGGAGAATCAAATTGGACAACTGGCAAATGCTCAGAGTTACAGACCGTCAGGTACCCTTCCTAGCAACACAGAGCCAAATCCAAGGAACATGGGGAATGAGCAATGTCATGCCATCATGTTAAAAAGCGGTACTGAAATCAACAAAGATGTTGGAGTCAATTCAACTGCTGAGGAAGTTCCAAAAGAAACAAAGCAACAGATGGAGGAAAAATAAGCAAAGGAAAAAGAACAGATCACTCCACCTCCACCTTTTCCTCAACGCCTTCAGAAGAATAAATTGGACAAGCAATTTTCCCGGTTCCTGGAGATCTTCAAAAAGCTGCATATCAACATTCCATTTGCAGAAGCGTTGGAACAAATGCCCACCTATGCCAAATTCATGAAAGATATTCTTTCACGAAAACGGAGATTGGGAGATTACGAGACAGTAGCATTTACAGAAGAATGCAGTGCCATCATTCAGAGGAAACTTCCCCCGAAGTTGAAAGATCCTGGCAGTTTCACTGTTCCTTGCGTCATAGGAGAACATAACTTTGGTAAGGCTTTGTGTGATTTAGGTGCGAGTGTTAACTTGATGCCTTTTTCTATTTTCAGGAAACTGCAGATTGGAGAAACAATGCCAACTTCAGTCTCACTACAACTTGCTGATAAAACGCTCGTATTTCCGAGAGGTGTAGTTGAGGATGCGCTGGTCAAGGTTGACAAATTCATTTTCCCAGCATATTTTATTGTCCTTGATATGGAGGAAGACGCAGACGTGCCAATCATCCTTGGGAGACCATTCTTGGCTACAGGTCGAAGCATTATTGATGTACAAAAAGGAGAATTAACCATGAGGGTACATGACCAAGAAGTAACATTCAATGTTTTCAAGGCCATGAATTTCCCAGATGATGAAAAGAATGAGGAATGTTTCAAACTTGATGTGATACACAGTACCATTCAGAACTCTGATGAAAGACAAAGTTCTACTGACAAACTTAAACATGTCAATTGCCTTTGGAGCCTAAAGATAAAGCATCTTTTGTACTGAAGGAGCCAATTCTTGCACTACAAGCAACAGAAGAGAAAAATTTCCATCAGTCAACGAATTGGAGGAATTTCACAATCAGTCTTTTGAGGATGCTAAATTGTACAAAGAAAATGGCAAGAGAGACATGATGAGAAGTTAGTGCGCATACAACTGGAACCAGGGCAGAAGAAACTGTTAAAACAATCAAGGGTGAAATTCTTCCCATGGAAGCCAAAATCACGGTGGTCAGGTCCATTTGTGATCACCAAGGTTTTACCAAATAGAGCCGTTGAGATACATGATCCTGACGCTAACAAACTTTCAAGGTTAAAAACAAGCGTGTCAAGCACTACTGGGGAGAATCATTTGAGCGACAAAAAGAAAGTGTTACACTTTCAGATCTAGCTTAACGTTCGAAAAGCCAAGTCTGGCTGACGACTTTAAACTTAGCGCTAGTAGGGAGGCAACCCATGCAATTTGTGTATATATTGTGATTTGGTGTGTATTTTTGTTGTGTTTTATTTTTGCAGGTTTAGTCATTTCAAGATGGAAGATGCTCTCGCAAATCTTCACAAGCAATTTCCTTCTCTCCCTCAAAAATCTCTGATGAAAGTTTACAAAGCTCGCTTGGAACGGATGAGGTTATTGACAATCCATGGTATTCCTAATGATATTCGTTGGGTAATTGAAGCACGGGTCCGATTGGCAGGTGAGTCTTCTGATTCTTATTTCACATCTGCCTGGTTTTGGAAGAAGCACATATGCAAAGAAATGTAGAGCTAAGCAAATGGGTGTTTTGTTTCAAATGTGCACGATTTAATTGCAACACTCGTTGTCGTTCTTTAGGAATGGTGTCTGATAATCGCGAAGACAAAATTAAATTCATTAGGGTTGGCTTGAGTAAGGAGTCTTTAGATGATATATCTTCAACTCTTGAGACGCAACCCAGTGGATATGTTCACATAGCCATTCACAAATTACATACACAATTCCAAAAAGAAAGACAACAATTAAGTCTTGGGAATCTGACTCAAAAAGACCCTGTTTGCCAATTTATAAGAAAATTGGATGGGAAGCTTGTCCCTGACGCATAGACGTCAATCAAGCCGTTACTTTTCTTGTAAATATTATATCTCTTTGTCTTTTCTTAATAATTGTGATTTGTTTTGTTGTTTTCTTTTATTTTCTCCGACAGGATCCAGACCTTTTTGACTATCACGATATTAATTCGCTAACAATCGTCCTCTGGAAGATACTTGTGCTATTTTTACTCACCCTTTTCAGGTACTATAAATTCAGCCCGTCATTGCACTTTTGAAGGCATCCAGAGTTGAGAAAGAAATACATATAAAAATGGAAGCCACTTCAAGAAGACGAGTTGAAAACATATGTATGTTTTGCGGTTAGTAGTGTTGGTACTAAACCACAATACGTAGAAGCAGCACATGAATTGGGTCGAGTCTTAGCTGCAAGGAATATGCACTTAATATATGGCGGAGGCAATCTCGGACTTATGGGGATCGTTTCAAAGGCTGTACAGAAAGGAGGCAGTTTTTGGGGAATCATCCCAAAACCCTTGGCAGAGGCAAATCTTATTTGATCATCAAACGGAGAGGAACTGATCGTGCCAGGTATGTCTGGACGACTGGTAGAAATGATTAACCGTGCTGATGCTTTTATCGCTTTGCCAGGTGGCTTGGGTACATTGGAGGAAATTTTTATAGTTCTATCTTGGGCGAACCTGAACACACCAGAAACCGCTTGGACTGCTCAACGTTGATGGATTTTATGATTTTCTTTGTGTGTTTCTTGATGATGCTCGGAGAAATGGATTCGTGTCAAAACCTTTGAAAGAACTTCTCTTTACTGCCAGAACTGCTCCGGATCTAATAGACCAACTCATAGCCTATGAACCACGAGTTGACCCTATTATTTCGAAGATAAATTGGTATGAGGACGATCGTGGTAAGAGGCGTAGGATTAATCTGGATCTTAACCTTTAATTTCCTGTAGAATTTCAGCTAACCAGGTATTATTTTCTAAACTATTCTTCTACTTTTAAGACATTGGGGACAATGTCTCATTTAGATTTGGGGGAGGAAATTAGTTGATTAGTACCTTGTTTTTAGTTTTGTGTGTTGTTTTTTATTTTTAGTCCAAATTTTTTCGAAAAATACAAAAAAATTGAAAATTTTTCAAAAATTACAAAAATATTTTGCGTTTTTGTGTTTATTTTGACTAAAATGGTGAAATTGGTAAAAGGTAGCTGAGTAAGGAGTTTCCACTCCTAGACGTATCTCAAACCTATTTCGAAACAAGTTAATTTTGTTTATTTCATTTTGAATTATTTAATTTGTGAATTCTCCTTAAAACGGACTAAAATGGATCTTCATATGTTCAGTTGACAGATATTATCAACATATATAGTAACATACGGACATGAGCTAAAATTGAAAAGTTTGTAATATTCAGTGCTCTAGTTTAATTGGAGGAAACATCTCAAAAAGAAAAAAAAAAAAAAAAAAAACGTCTGAGATCCGAGTTATTAAGTCTGTAAGGGTGTTTTAACACCTAGTGCCCTAAAACCAACTGGTTTGGGAGTCACTGGCCAAAGCTCGTTACATGGATCGAAGATGCTGCAAAAATATATATATTTGAAGTCTGAGTAATTAAGTCCGTATGGGTGTCTTAACACCTGGTGCCCTAAAGCCAACTGGTTTGGGAGTCACCGACCCAACACTCGCTACATAGATGGAAGATATTGTATATAAATAAAAAATAGAAAAAAAAATTCAAGGAAAAAATCAGAAAATCTGAAAAATTATTCCATTGCTCCAAAAAGGTGTGAAATCTGATAGAACTTTAGGACAAAAATATTACTCTCTTATCAACTGCACTTATGATTGTTGTGGGCAAAAATAAATTGATTAATATTTTGTTAGCTGTGTATATGGAGAATGGTAAAAATAATCAGAGAATTTACTTATTCGGTAATTTAAAATGAAACAAAACAACTAGTAACTTGGAGTAGAAGTTTCACTTGGAATAGTCACTAACTTCTCTTTTCTCTTGTCTTTTTGCTTTTGTGTGCATTAGTTTTAACTAACTTTTTACTTTTGTAAAAATTTTGTGGGTATCATTGTTGTAAGCCCTCACGAGACTACAACTCGTCCACTAGGGACACCTAGGGGTTTAAAGGCTTGTTGCATACGCTAATGCAACCGTGATCCCTACGAAAGTGGCTTAGTTAATTTTATTTTCATGTTATTTTATTTTATGTTTTGCTCGAGGACCTGCAAAATGTTAGGTTTGGGGGTGTGATGAGTATTATTTATATCACTTATTCCCACTCATTTGACCTAATATTTCGTATAGTTTCTCGAGTTTTGTGAACGTTTTGATATTTTGTGTTATTTTGCAGATAAATAAAGTTTGGAAACATTGGAGGATATTTGGGGCAAAAACGGACAAAATGCGTCAACAGGGATATTTTGGTCTTTAGCGCGTCGCGACTTCTAAAATGCGTCAAACAGTGCTAACGTGCGCCGGGTCCACAAAAAGAATCTGAGAAAAGTTTGACTTTGCTAAAATGCGCCGTGCCACGTGTCACCATCACACGCCGATCTGCCAACATACGCCGTGCCACGTGTCAACATCCTACGGTGCCGACAGTCATCATCGCCACGTGTGCCATATGTCATCCTACGTGTCTCCATGTCATCCGCCACGTCAGCAAGTCAACAAGTCAAAATTGCCACGTGTCGTGCCACATCATCATCAGCAATCAGTAAGTGACACGTGTCGCAATTCTATGGTGCCGACAGTCTCTTTCCCACGTGTCGCCACGTCGTCGCCACGTCCCCCCGCACGTCAGCATCAATAATTGAGTATCTAATCCTTATCTGACACGTGGCGGATAAGATCTCAGCGACCAATCAGAAGCCGCCACGTGTCACAATAATTGAAGCCCAACCACCGCGCCACGTGTCACCTTATCAGCTTATCCAGAATCTTCAAACCAGCGAACCAGAGCATGCCACGTCGACAAAAGCTGGCGTAGCGACGCCAGAGGCCTTGGCGTCGCGACGCTGGAAGCTTATATCCGCGCCTAAAAATTAAGCTCGAGATTTCAGAATTGAGGGCACCACTCTCTCTCTTATAATCTTTCTAAAGAGAGAGTTTCTCTCTCTACTTTCTTTTAATTTTTAGTTTTTTAGTTTTTTAGTTTTGTAATTAATTTTAATTACGTTTTGTTAATATAGTAATTTAATTTTACTTTTTACTTTTTACAGTTTTTATTATTTACCATGAGGAGGTAACCCCCCAGCTAGGGTGAAAGGTAATTCTTTTACTGTTACTATTTAGATTAATCTCCCTTAAAAATAATATATTCACTATTTAAAATATTGACTTAAAAAGGATACCGCCAGATTGGTCAGTTGGTAATTCATTTTAATCTGATTTAAACCTGACTAATAAAGGATACCGCCAGATTGGTCGGTTGGTAATTTAATTTTGGTTCCGCCTTTATTGCTGGTTGGACTTAATTTGACTTAATCAGGTTACCACCGCCTATATGGCTGGTTGGAAAAAGAATCACAAGTTTATATATTATTTTATGGGAGATATATAAATTAGTAGTAGTAAAACTAATTCCTTTTACCTTAACATTTTATTTTATTGTAATTTACTTTTCAGTATTTACTTTACCGCATTTTTACTTTATGTCTTTTATTTTCAAGTTTTTACTTTACTACCCTAGTTATGTGTTGTAACTAAATTAGTTATCTGGGGTTGTGATGAAATCCAATATCACCGTTTTATAAGGGTTAGATTATAACTTGGGTAATATAAAGGTTTATTTATTGAGTCTTAAACTTAATGCTTTTTCATTAACTGGCCATTAATAAAATTGATCTAGTAAATCTAAAATGAACTAGACATAGGGATTTTAGGTTCAGCCTTAGACTCAATAGCCCACGACGATCTTCCTTGAGGAAGATAACCCTTAATAGATTTCCTTACAGGATAGAATATACATGTCGGGCGGGGGTAGCCATAATTGGAACTTAAACTTAATGAATCCCGATAATTTGGTTGACATAGACATATGGTTCATTGGGTTAAACTGGGTATTTGTGTCTGACCATCGACAGAGGCTTACACACATAATTTAGTGTTCCAGGTTAATAAATAAATATATTACCCAACTTTAAGATAACCACTTCATCTTTAATATTTCGACAATTTTATTTACTTGCTTTTAAATTTAGAATCGTCACCATCTCAAATCAATCAATCAACTTGTTAGATATTAGTAATCATTTGACCTCATAAAATTAATAGTTTAGATATTAACCTCGTGGGATCGATATTTTTATACTACTTGAACGATACGTGCGCTTGCGTTATACGTGTGTGTTTACGCCGGTCAGCGGCACACAAGTCAAATCAAGCGTCAAATCATTAGTCACATCAAGCGTCAACTCACATGTCACTTTGAGTGATGTGAGAAGTTGTCACTTGATTGATTGATGTGGTGGTTGAAGGCATTTATTGCTTGACTTTTTTGGAAAAGGAAATTTGTATATGTTTATTTTTGGAAAACAAATACTAATACAATTTTTTGGATCAATCAACACCACTCTCTCTTTTTCTATCATCTCTCTCTCTCGGCCATTTGGCCTCTTTTTCTTCTTCACTGGTTCTCGTTTCTGCCGAGAGCCAAGGAAGAAAAGGGAAGCAAAAGTCGTGATTTTGTGGCAAAATCAGGAGTGCTAGCACACTACGAAGTCATGCGAAGGTGATAGGAAAGTCCACCCATGAGCTTGGAATCATTTCGCGAAGCTTGGAGCTTGACGAAGGATCAACAATGGCCGATTCTTGGAGGACTGTAACAGCCCACTTCCGTGAGCAGTAAAGAGGAGGCAGAAAATTTTTTTCGTTGTCGCGTCGCTCAACTGATCGATGTGAGTATTCCGCAATTTCCTCGATTTGTATTCGCACTTATTTTTTGCTTGTTATTCGATCCTCGGGACCGTAGAACTCCAACAAGTGGAGCATTTTTTCTCATACTGCTTGTGGATCAAGATTTAACTTATTCAGTGCCCAATATGATTTATGCTCAAGTTCCACTGGCAGATGGCATGCTTCCCAAACACCATTCGATATGGGACATACTAATAGGTGTTTTGTAAGCTGTATGGTAGGCCCATAGTGCGTCATCTAGTTTTGTAGACCAGTCCCTCCTTGTTGATCCAACGGTTCTCTCCAAAATTCTTTTAATCTATCTGTTTGAAACTTCAACCTGTCCATTTGACTGCGGATGGTAGGCAGTGGCAAATTTGTGAGTAACTTCATATTTGGATAGGAGTGCATTGAAGTATATACTGCAGAAATGTGTGCCTCCTGTAAGTGTTCCTAGAACATGCCAAGGATCTAATAAGCAAGAAAAGGTGTTCATAAATTCATTATAAGTTGCGGAATTACTTACATTGAATGGATTTGAGCTTTTAAAATTTTGAATGAAGATCTCCAAGATCCTTCCTTTGTGTTGATTCCAAGCTTTGAGTTGGTTTCCCTATCACCTTAGTTGATTCCTTGAAGTGCTAGCTCCTTTGAAATTGCAACAAAATCAAAGAGATGAGAGGAAGCTTGTTCACGCCACTTGAGGGAGAATATAGCTAGGGTTTGTGTTTTGTGTATTCTCTACACCAAATGAGAGAGAGAAAGGGCTTTTTTGGTAAAAGCCAATTTACCTTTTTCACCTAAACAAGGTGGTTGGGTAAATGGTTTTGCCAAAACCATTCCAAGGTGGTTGGAAAGTGGGTGGTATGGCATGAATGCCAACCACTCTCCCAACTACCACATATAAAGTGGGCCCCACATTTGAATTCAAAATTCCATGGATTCTACGGATGTTTGCCGCGGCTCGGATCCATTTAATCCAATTAAACGAATTCTCGTTACTAAATAATTAAATCTAATTTAATTAAATAACGACGCCTCGTAAATATATTACGAATGCCGTTTACGAATTAATTCTAAATTAATCTTTTCGCTCGTATTAAAGTCCGACTTTAATTTCCTAATGAAATCTAATTCATATTAATATATCTGATATATTAATTTTAGCCCATACGAATAAATTAAATAGAAAATCAAATTTAACTATTAAATTTATTTTACCGATTAATTCCAAATTAATCGCGCTGCTCTCCTCTTCCGAACACATTTAATCCCAGATTAAATAATACCTCAATTAATCCCAGATTAATTTTCTCTTTCTTAATTAATCCTAGATTAATTCTAATTTAAATCAACTGTCATAGGTGAATCTTTGGGAGCGACCCAAGAGATTCCTGGATATGTTGGCAGTAAATACGGTCATCGGATTATCCGAATACGTGCGTACCTCGTACCACGTGCTTACCGATTTACAAGACATGGTTGGTTTCTAGCAAAGCACCGTGCCTACCCAATTCTCCAGAAATATTCTTACTGGAATATATAATCTATGTCAGGCGTAGTATACGTAGTATTGCGTATGTCGATCCAGTATCAGATGTCACGTGCTAGGCCTGGGGCTGGAACTGTGTCTACCCCGTATGAAGCACATGTCGGATTTCTGGTAACTAGTCTCTATAATCGGATATACATGACCTAGTCATAATATCCCGATGACTGCAGTACTTAAGAGTACTAGTACCGTATCCTACGTGATATCATCTCCACTATGACTGGAGTGATACTTCCGTCTTGACATCACACCCAATACACTACGATTCTCAATATACCCAGAAGAGGCGTACACAGAACCTGTTAAAGCCCTGGATGACCAAAACCAAAATATATTGATTGTCGCAAGTATTAGCGATGCAAGTCTCAGGTTAAGACCAAATACACTTACCCTGATTTCGGACTTCCATAGACACATAGTCATACTACGAATGGAATTCCGAGGGGTCTATCCAGAGCGAAGCTGTTTTCCGTACCATCGGTAAACACAACCTTCTATCACACTTGCATAAGTATCCAATACTTAAATATATGAGAACTATGTCGTTGTGCTCCCACAACGCGCACAAGTGTAATACTAGTCTATTCCGCATTATAGATGTCCAATCTCGATAATACTACGACTAGGGATTATTTAATGATTAATCCTTCGTGGACTGATACTGTCTCATATCATCTCAATCCAGGAACTAATCATAGGGACTTCCTATCATTTATACATCTATGTGATCTAATCACAAATCATAAGAGTGCAATCTCCTTGTCACATAGTTAATTTGTACAACAACACCATGATCTGTAAAAATAGTGACGCTATGGGTCATAACTGTCCAACACCTCCATCACTGATAATTGTCTGAGGTGTTCCGAAGCGAATGAAAATATTCTTTTTAAGGAATTTTATCACCACTTTTGAATCATTTGATGGTAGTGATATTGCTTCAACCCATTTGGAGACGTAGTCTATTGCAACTAGTATGTACAGGTTTCCAAATGATAGAACAAAGGGTCTCATAAAATCAATCCATCATACATCAAATATTTCCACTTCTAGAATATTTTACAGAGGTCATTCATTTCTCCTCAAAATATTTCCTGTTCTCTGGCACCTGTCACATTGACGAGCAAATAAGTAAGCATCTTTAAACAAAGTGGGCAAGAACAAAACTGATTGTAGGACTTTGGCTGCAATTTTATTTTCGCTGAAGTGTCCGCCGTATGGTGATGAATGACAATGCTGCAAGACACTATTGACCTCCTCTTGTGGAACACAACGTCTCAGTAATTGATCAGCACAACATTTGAATAGGTACAGCTCATCTCAGACATAATGCTTGACTTCATTGAAGAACTTCTTTCGTTGCTGATGTGTCCATTCCAACGGCCATTTTCCCGATACTATGTAGTTTACATAGTTAGCATACCAAGGGACATTCTGCTGTTTCATGGCAAACAAATGTTCATTTGGAAAAGTTTCTTTGATTGTCAGTTCATTGCCAGCTGTTTCTCCATTCTCGAGCCTCGATAAGTGATCTGCCACTTGGTTTTCTGTCTCTTTCCTGTCTCAGATCTCCTCGTCAAATTCTTACAGCAGGATTACCTAACGGATCAATCTAGGTTTGGCATCTTTCTTCGCGATCAGGTATTTGATTGCTGAATGATCTGTGTAGACCACCACTTTGGGACCCAGCAGGTACGAGCAGAATTTATCAAAAGCAAACACAACTGCAAGCAACTCATTTTCAGTGGTTGTGGTTGAGTTGAGCTTCATTCAGAGTTCTGCTGGAGTAGTAAATGTGTGGACAATTTTTACTTTGCGTTGTCCCAAAACTACACCTACAGTAAAATCACTAGCATCGCACATCACCTCAAATGGAAGCGTCCAGTCTGGTGCTACTATGATGGGGGCAGAGACCAGCTTCTGTTTCAAGATCTCAAAAGCTTCGTGGCATTCTTTGGTGAAGTTGAAAGACTCATCTTTCTCCAGAATATTGCACATAGGTTTTGCAATCTTAGAGAAGTCTTTGACAAATCTCCTGTAAAGCATGCATGTCTGAGAAAACTCTGAATCCATTTGACAGATGATGGTGGAGGTAGTTTTTCTATTGTCTCGATCTTTGCTTTGTCTACCTTGATTCCCTTTTGTGAGATCTAATGTCCCAGGACAATGCCTTCATGCACCATGAAGTGACATTTCTCCCAATTGAGTACCAGGTTGGTATCTTCGCACCTTTGTAACACATTTTCCAGATTTTGCAAGCAGTGGTCGAACGAGTGTCCAAACATAGAAAAATCATCCATGAAAACCTTCATACTTTATTCCAGCATGTCTGAGAATATGGCCATCATGCAATGTTGAAATGTGGCAGGAGCATTACATAGTCCAAATGGCATCCTGAGGAAAGAAAAAGTACCATACAGACATGTAAAAGTGGTTTTCTCCTGATCTTCTAGGGCGATGGCAAATCTGTGTACCCAAAGTATCCGTCCAGAAAACAATAGAATTCATTTCCGCTAGTCTGTCTAGCATTTGGTCAATGAATGGTAACGGGAAATGATCTTTCCTTGTTGTTTTGTTCATCTTCCTGTAGTCCATGCATACTCTACATCCAGTCACTGTTCTTGTTGGAATCAGCTCATTCTTTTCATTTGTGACTACATACTTCCTCATTTCTTTGGCACACATTGCATAAGACTCACCCACGTGCTGTCAGAGATGGGGTAAATGATGCCGACATCCAACCATTTGATAATTTCTTTCTTTACGACCTCCTTCATGATTGGATTTAGTTTCCATTGATGCTCCACTGTGGCTTTATACTCGTCGTTCATCAGAATTTTGTGCATGAAAAATGATGGACTAATGCCTCGAATGTCTGCTATAGTCCAGCCAATAGCTTTCTTGTGTTCTCGTAACACTCTCAGCAACTTATCTTCATGCTCCAATGTTAGCGACGGAGAAATAATCACAGGTAAATCAGAAGAGTTTCCTAAGAATGCATACCTGAGATGGCTCAGTAGTAGCTTTAGTTCCAGCTGCGGTGGTTCTTCAATCGAGGGCTTGATTCGCTTATTTTTTGATAGTTCCAAACTTTCCACCTGTGGTGTCGATTTGAAGTGAAAGGGTCTGCCAAGATAGTTGATACATTCTAGAATTTCATCATCTGGTTCAATGTCAGTCATGTTGGTGATGCAAGCTTCAAGTTTATCCGTGGAAAGTAGCATTGCATCAGTATCCTGGATGATACTATCTACAACATCAATTCTGAAACATTCCCCCTCATTTTTCATCACTCGAGAATTTCATGGCTTTGAAAACATTGAATGTAACTTCTTGGTCATGCACTTTCATGGTTAGTTCTCCTTTTTGAACATCAATAACAGTTCGACCTGTAGCCAAGAATGGTCTCCCGAGGATGATAGGTACATCTTTACCTTCTTCCATGTCAAGGATAATGAATTCTGCAGGGAAAATGAATTTTTCGACTTTAACCAATACATCTTCCACTACATCTCTTGGAAATGTAAACGATCTGTTAGCAAGCTGCAGAGTAACTGAGGTGGGCACTGCTTCTCCAATTTTCAGTTTCCTGTAAATAGAAAAAGGCATCAAGTTAATACTGGCACCTAAATCATAAAAAACCTTACCGAAGTAATGTTATCCTTTGGTGTAAAGGATGTTGAAACTGCCAGGATCTTTCAACTTTGGGGGAAGCTTCCTCTGAATGATGGCGCTGCATTCCTCTGTCAATGCTACTGTCTCGTAATCTCCCAATCTCCGTTTTCGTGACAGAATGTCTTTCATGAAATTGACATAGCTGGGCATTTTTTCCAACGCTTTTGTAAATAGAATGTTGATATGTAGCTTTTTGAAGATCTTCAGTAATCGAGCAAAATGCTTGTCCAATTTATTTTTCTGGAGACTCTGTGGAAAAGGTGGAGGTGGAGTGAGTTTTTCTTGATCATTTGCTTTTGCCTCTTTTTCCTCCATCTGTTGTTCTGCTTCACTGCTTTCTTTTGGAACTTCCTCAGTGGATGTCTTGATTCCAACATCTTTGTTGATTTTAGTACCATTTTTCAAAGTAATGGTTTGACATTGCTCCTTCCCTCGGTTCCTTAGATTTGGTTCTGCATTGCTAGGAAGGTTACCTTGCGGTCTGTAACTTTGAGCGTTAGCCATTTGTCTCATTTGATTCTCCAGTGCCTTCAAAGATGCTGCTTGGCTTTGAATCAATGCTGCTTGGGATTGAAACATAGCATCATATGTTGCTTGTTGCTTTTTCATTTGGGCCAGCAATTCTGCTATTCCTAGTTCTTTTTCATACTTCTGGACTTTGTTTTGATGTTGGAATCTAGGTGGTGGATTGTTCTTTTGCCCTGAATTGTTGCTCCATGCGAAATTGGGATGATTCATCCACTCTGGGTTATAGGTGTTGGAATATGGATTGTTCCCCTGTCTGTTGAAATTATTGACATAATTCACCGTCTCATCATGTTGGTTGAATAATTCTGCCTCTGGTGCTCCTCCATATGGTGAACTTGTGGATCCAGCATCAACCTTCATATTAAGAGTATCCATACTTTTGCAAATTTGATCCAGCTTGACACTTAAATGTTGTGTTGGCTCCTACTTCGTAGATCTCTGCTATTCGTTGAATCATGCTCCTTTCTGTTGGCCACAAAGAATTATTGTTGGCCATTTCTTCAATTAGGTCCCAGGCCTGATCTTCTCCTTTTGCATTAAAGCACCTCCAACAGCAGCATCTATTGTGGTTCTCATAATTCCAGAAAGTCCATTGTAGAAGGTTTGGATTTGTAGCCACTTTACAATCTCATGGTGAAGATATTTTCTGAGCAAATCTTTGTACCTTTCCCAAGCTTCGCAGAGGGATTCTGAGTCATGTTGCACAAATGATGTAATGTCATTCTTTAACTTTGCAGTTATGGCTGGAGGGAAAGTACTTTGCAAGGAATTTGGTGGCAAAAATGTTCCAAGTTGTGATGGAACCTGCTGGTAGTGAATGTAGCCAAGTCTTAACTCTGTCTTTCAAGGAATATGGGAACACACACAGTCTCATTGCTTCTTCAGCCGCTCGGTTGTAATAAAATGTGACGCAAACTTCTAGGAAGTTGCTGATGTGGGCATTAGGATCTTCAGTTGCATTCCCCCCAAACTGAACTGACTATTGTATCATCTGAATGCATGTTTTGATGTCACACGCATTTACTGGTAAGGGTGGAAGTACAATACATGAAATGAAGCCGTCAACCACCGAAATAGTTCTGTCTCGAATACAAGTAAACAAAAATAATAAATGAAAACAAATTAGACACAAGTAAAAGTATCTAACCCCAAAATTAATAGTGAAAGATAAATAAGTCCCCGGCAACGGCGCCAAAAACTTGATCGGTGAAATCACACACGTAACGCAAGCGCACGTATCGCTCAAGTAGTATAAAAAATATTGATCCCACGAGGACTTAATTTCTACTGTTGTTATTAATTATTGATACTATTTATTTACATGTATCTAATTAAAGGGAGAAGAGAATGATTGCTTGATTGGTTGGTTGAATGTAGATTTGCTAAATAAATAAATAAATAAAAACACAAAAGAAAATAATAAGGAAAATAACAAAAGACACAAATATCTAGGGTTATGATTCCACACAATATTATTCTAATGATGAATTGATTCTCTTATATATGTGCAATAAATCAGTTTGCTAACCTGAAACACGAAAATATGCAAAAGCCTATTCCGATGGTCAGATGCAAACACCCAGAATAACCCAATTAATCATATGTATATGTTAACCAAGTTACCTGAATTCATTAAGTTCAAGTTCCAATTATGGCTACCCCCGCCCAAAAGGTATATGTCTATCCTGGAAGGAAATCTACCTAAGGGTCACTATGCCCTAAGGTGAGATCGTAAGCTATTGATTCTAAAGTTGAAACCTAAAATCTATTTTCCAAGTTCATTTTAAGTTTACCACATCAATCTTATTAATGGCCAGTTAACAAAAAGTATTAAGCTTAAGATTCAATAAACAAATTAAAGTATTAAACATAATATAGAGAAAATCAATTATTAAACTCGTGAATATTATGCTTCATCACTTCCCTAGGATAAAAATAAAATGATGGGGGTTAGGGGATCCACCTTTAATATTTCAAATGTAGAAATCTCACTTTATTATAATATAAAAATTGTCAGTGTTACCATTTAAGTCAAACTATCCATAAAGGCGATATTATTATTTGTCCATAAACCAGCCATATAGGCAGTAATCATCTGTCACCTAAAGACCGACCATATAGGCGGTGTCACATTATGTCAAATAAATAAAAACCAGTCATTAAGGCGGTATCAACTTTAATCCATATTATTAAATTACAATTTCCATATTATAAATTAAGTGATATTAATCTAAAGGTTTCACCTCTTCCCCCAACGGTTGTTAACTACTAAACATAAAAGAAAGTAAAATCACACAAATTATTATTACTATTAAAAATAAAAATAAAAATACATTACAAAACTACTAAATAAAACACACAAGATACAATCCTTAATTCTTATTCAAGAAACCAAGGAAAGTATGAAATTTACAAATGAAATAGCTTAGTATTTATAGGTAAAATTTTACCTCCACCAAACATGGCACAAAATCCTCCACCAAACATACAAGCATGTTTGGTGGAAGTTTGACAATTTCCATTTTTTATTTGTTTATTATTATTATTTTTTTTGAAAATGACTTTAATAATTACACATAACACACTTTCAGATATTTCATCAATTTCAGTCATGAAAACTTCAGAATTCGAAATTCCTATGAACGTCAAAGTTGTAGATCTTTGAGTCTTCTTTCATTTCGAACTTGAATCACCTCAATTCGATATCAGAGTAGAGAGTTATGGCCAAAATACGAAAATTGGGCAAAGTTGAAATTTCCGAAATTGTACTTCGTTAGAACGTCATTTCAAGTTTCCAACCTTCAAAATCCAAATGTCAAGTCCATTTTTTGCCCTTATTTGTTCCATATTTCATCCTGATTGATTCCATTAAGTCCCGATTTTATTTTATCTGTGAAATAAACTAAAACACATCAAAATGTTCATAAAACCCGAGAAACCATGCAAAATATTAGGTCAAAAAGGCGGTAAATAGTGATATATTTTCCGCTCATCAGACACCGATCCAACCCTAGGGGCTTCACAACTGCCCCAATATAGACATATAACTAATATATTAATTAAATTTTTTCTTGATTTAATTGGATTAAATCAAAGTGGTAGACAAATGTGATTAGTCACACCTAATTATACATATTTGGACAAATTATATTAAGTCCACATAAAAGTTGATTAGAATTTTTATTAATTAAAAATTGGCAAAGTTTTGCTATAAAATGCAAGCTTGAGTAAAGTTTTAATCAGCTGAGAAAGCTAAAATAAGCAAGAGTTGGAGAAATTAACCTAACTAAAAGTTTTTGTTAGAGAAGTTTTGGAAGTTCTCTACAACAACAAGTGGAAGAATATTGGATATTGGAACTAAGCTTGCTAACTTTGGAAGTTCTCCACAACATTTCAACAAGGAGAATAAGGATGATTCTTGAAATCAAGCTTGATAGGTAAGTTTGATCTTCTCCAAAAGTTATGTTTTCATTAGTGAATTATCATTAGTGAAAACATATAGTGCTTGATATTGAAATTATGTTAATTAACTGTGTACGGATGCTTTGGAAGTATAAACACAATTTGCTTGTGATTGAGTTAAAATATTTATGTTGGACATAAATTTAAAATTATGAGTTTGTAATTCTAAATGAAAGCTTGAAGTTATAGCTACCATTCTAGAATCACTTGACCACCTTTGAGTGATTTAGAATTGTTCATGAGTCATTTCATTGTGAGATTTTAATTTGATTTGTGTTTAGGATTCAAAATTTACGCAAGTTCGTATTTATAATAAATTTATATTCTTGTAAAAATATTTGATATTTTGAAAAATATGATTTTTTTTATATAACATGTGTTGATGTTGGTTTTGATATTAAAAATTAATTTTGAGTATTCGAAAATGTTTATGGAAGATTAGAAGCAAATAAAGTAAAAATCCTATTTACATTAGTTCTCTGGAAAATTTCTAGAGAGCTGATGCTTTGAAAGCATTAGTTACTCGCCCGCTAAAATTTATTTTCTCTCGTTTTTGAGTTTCTAGACTCTGATTCAGTCTCGGTTTTTTCCTATTCACTCGTAATGGAATATAATATTTCATTAAATTATTTAAAATTACACACATTCTTGATATTCACGAGTTAGACCCACTTCCGTTGCGCGGGGCCCCGATCTGACCCTATGAGTCTCACATCCGCCCCAATAAATGCTACCACTAGAATGTCTGTGCCGACCTCCTGAGTCCACTGGTGGTGGTCACCCGCCGGTCTGGTCCCTGGTTTGCCGTGAATTGGCCAAAAACCGCCAAGAACTCCAACCTCATTTTTCGTCGGAAAATGACCACCTCCAGCGACACTACCACGACCAAAACGCTCCACAAGTCTTCCTCTACATTTTCCCTAGTTTCACTTGCCAGAAAACGACGACCAGGAGGCCAGATCTCTCTCTGTCTCTCTCTCCACAAGCATTTTTGAAGAAGAAAAATGCAAAAAAAATGCAAAAAAAAAAAAAACAATAATGACAGCTCACGTTTTTTGAGAGAGAGAAAGAAGAAAAAGATGATTTTTATAATTGGCCGGAAAATTGTCAATCAAATTCCTGGATTTTGGTCAATCAATCATTGAGTTGCACTTATAAAATTTCTATCAATTGGCTCGCAGCTTCAAAATTTAAAATTTCTGACAAGATTTTTAAGTGAAAAGACAATAATAATCTTATTAAAATTTAGGATTATTACAAACTTCCTCTATATTTTTTCATCCATTATAGATAAAATTATTATTCATTTATTTTGATGACTCAACAAACTGATTTGAGTTCTTGCTTACTGGAGCTTTAAATTATAAGAGAGATCCATTTTCAATTTTTGATACATTTAAATGTTAATACTCAATGGAAAATTATGTTTGGGAGTCAATATTCCACTGGCTATTAGAGTGCGTCTAACATTTTTCATACCCAATTCTTAAATCCAAAGTTTTAAGTATTTAAATGTGATATTACTAGCTTGTCCATAACCACTCACAAGTCACAAGATACCAAACGACATACAGCAGCAGGGGATGTATGTGTAAATACGACCATCCAATCTATCTAAGTGAAAATAAACCAAACTTCAGGGGATGTAGGTAAGAATATCCCTGGCAATGGACGGTGCTAGACCAATTTCACTCGATATGCCTCATACTTCATAGGGAAACATTACTGGGCCTTAATTTTCAGGCCAAGCTGATATAGTACAGCCCAATTTAACAACAACAAAAATTGAATGGACCGGACTTTACTATTACAAAATAAATGGGCCGACCCAAATTGGTCCATAATATTCTACCAAAATCCTTTGGACGCTACATCAATCTTTGGACTAACCTTTTCAAAAAAAAAGAAAAAAAAAATTAAAATAGAAATCCAAAAAAGGTGGAAAAAAAAATGGCAAGAATCCTCTTCCTCCTGCTCGTCGTCGTCGGTTGCAGTCGAATATTCTGACAATAACGACGTGTACTTGCCATTGCGTTGGACAGCAGCGTTCAGTGCTGCGACCGCAGACTCTCGCTTTCTTCATCTAGTTATATATAAAAGCTTATGGGTGATAAAGAGAGCCGAAACAAAGTTGGCTATATGTGTCTTTTTTGCTATCAAGGAGAACACATCATTATCATCCTTTTACTTGGGGAAATAAATAAAATGAGCTAAGTTCCCACTTTGTTTTTGTTCTCTCCATCACAATAAAGAATCTGATATGTATCGTTGTAAAGTTAGAGAAGATTGAGATGGAGATTTCTTTAGTGTATAAATTAAAATAATTTTAAATAATAATAATAATAATAATATAATAATAATAATAATAATCATTTTTTAAGAAGATCATATAATCATCCATGATCCACCCCATTTAATATAATATCATTTTTCTTTTGAAGTTCAACAGAGGTTTTATAATCACAATTTGATTTATTGATTTCCTACATCATATAACTATTAATCTTGGCATAGCCGGTGAGGTATCCGCCTATTATCTCTAAATATTTTTTATTATAGTTCTGTTGTGCAGGTTTTACGCGTGCAAGGAAAAAGAGTGTGTAAGGTTCAAACCTCCTGAGACAAAGTCCCAGCAAGGGGTGTATTGAATTAAGTGAATAAGCCTCCAAGGGGCCCTTGGCATAAGCACACAAGATACAGTCCTAAGTTACAAGCTAAGAAATAAAAAGATAAAATATGCTCGATTGAGTCTTCATTTTTTTGTTGTCTTTCTCTCTTGGGGTAGACGAGTTTTTATATTGCCACTTGATAACCGATTTGAGCAGTTCCACCATCTTTTTGCAGTTCTGAGTAGTGCTTGTAACTGCTGGGTCGTGTGCCTTAACTGCCTGATCGTGAAGGAACAACCGTTCAACTGCCTTGGGATGAAGATAACTGCATCGCACGTTTTCGTTCTGGCAATTGGCTTGATCGTCCTAAGTCTTTTCGTCGCTCTTCACCCATCGCCCTTCTTCTTTTCGCACTTCCTCTCATTCTAGGACGAACTCGCCATGCGGGGATTTTATCTGCCAACAATTGTCCCCCAAATTTACCTTGATTGAACTGAGAGGGAAGATCGAGGTGAATTTCATATCTTTTGTTTTGGTTCGTTCTTCCTTCACTCCTGGAAAGATAACAACACCGATTGAGGATGTTCCACTACGTTCTTAAACAGCCTGTTATTTGGTCACCCCCCTCGAATCGAGTGCTGACCTGGTTCTTTCTTTCCATGTTCTAGGGAAAACCATCACCCTGGAGGGGATTGAGGCGAACCTTGCCGGTCATTGCTTTCACCGTTTCAAGGAAGACTGCTACCCCAATTGAGGACTTTCTTTTCCGCCCTCAAACCGTCTGTTTCTTAGTCCAGAGAACCCGTACTCCCAAGTAAGGAGCATGCTCCGAGTGGAGAAGCTTAAGCAAGCAGTTGCTAATGAGCGTGACCTACTCACCACCTGGGGGATGTAGTACCTTCCACACCGAGGTTCTCGGACAATTGTCGCTGACGGACATAGTCCATCCACATCCTTACATTCCATTTTACACCTTACTCCGTGTGGATGGTCGTTAGCGAGCCTTTTTACATTCCATTTCACACCTCATTTCATAGAGACCTTCACTTTTGGTGGCCTAAATTTCATTACTTTCCACGATCTTCTCTTCCTCATTTTTGAGATTCTACTTGGCTATGGTGAACTTGGTCGTGGTGGTGCGAGGTAGGTCGGTCTTTAAATAGATGGTGAGAAGCTTTCCAACTTGCCATTTCCTCTTCCTGTTGCGCATGTTTCTAAACCGGGTACTGTCGGCACGTGAAGGGTCCTTCCACGCGTTGCACGATCGGTTGGAGGTCCTCTGCTCGAGGTCTGTTTCTTGCTCAAAGCGAGCCTGTAGCCTGATGATCCTGTCACGTCAGTTTTTGTTGCCATTGCTAGAACCAATAATGGATGAGGCTTGGGCAATAATCTCTGTAGAGTGTAGTGTCGACAGCTGTCATTGGCCGATTCTGTAGGCCGAAAGTAAGGCCTTGAGTTTGGCCGAATGGATTGAGACCGAATTTGTGAAGGTAGAGCGAGGGGATGAGCCTTTCGTCCTAGTTTGTTGCGCCGCCCTTTGGAGTCTTGTTGAGACCCATCTTATCTGCAATAAATGCGTGACCCTTTCTTCCATGTTTCATCATAAGGCCTATCCAGGAGCTGTTTTCGGCGTCGCTTCTGTGTCTCCTTTCCTAGCACGTTACTTGCGGCGAATCACATTTGAACATCTGTCTAGGGCAAACTTCATCCCTTTCTATTTTCCCGCCGTTTCACCTTCTGGCGATTCCTATCGTGACACCTGTCATTTGTTTGGCTATAAGGTTTCGTTTTTTCTTCGTTTTCAAACTTCACTCTCTCTTTCTTTTACCACATTGCCTTCCCCTCTATGGCTTCTTCTTCTTCAATCCCCAAAACTGATGCTTCGACTTCCGCCGATTATCAGACGGCGTTAGAGTCTGATTCAGTGGGTACTTTCGGCGTTCAGACCCTGAACGAAGAGTTCGCCCAGTGCGCCCTCGGTCCTATGTTTACAGATGCCGAAGCCATTGCAACAAACCCGTTGGCTCAGCAATTTCCTGCTTCCTCCGGCCTTCCATTTTCTGAGCCGCTAAGTCTTTCTGCCCTCTCTTATGCTCACCCAATTCGAACCTGGCCCAGACCCGATACTGCTTTCGAAGCCTGGTACAACCGTATGTCGTCGCATGCGGAGACCCGGTCTTTTATAGAAGAATACCATCTTCTTCCCCTTATCGAACTGTCCTTAAAATTACCAGCCTTTGACCGTAGTCTATTTCCTATCTCCTTGCTTTTCTGGTCGTCCGAATACATTGTATTTGTCTTTCCGGTCGGGCCCTTTACCGTTACTATTCGTGATGTTGGCGCCCTAACTGTGTTAGCCCCCCTTGGAGCGACCATATCAGCTTCCACATCGTTCCGCTTTCCACCTCCTAAATTGGACCCTTCTTCTTTCTCCTAGTATTCTTCTTTCCTTCGTGCATATTCGAAAACAGCTGGGTCGGTTTCATTGTCGGAACGAACGGCTTTTCTTCATTATTGGCTGTGTAAGTACATTATCTACACACCCAGCCAGAAACCCACGGCGGATTCTCCCCATCTCTTCTGACCTTGCTAACGGCCGTCGTTTAGACTTGGCCTCTTTTTTCCTTGCTGCCATGTACAGGGGATTGGCCATCCTCCAAAAAAGCTTCGCTCTGGGTCCTCAGCCATTGCTTCTGGCCCTTTATGGATTGTCCAGCTTTGGCTGAAAGCATATTTTCCTATCTTCGGCGCAATTGAGCTGACTCGCTCTTACTCGTGTGCCGGTCTTCACTATGCCCAGCTTCGGCAATCTTCTGTTTCCCCTTGGGCCACTTTTGACTATTTCTATACTCTTTCCCGTGTCCCCTTCTTTTTTCCCTTTTCAGCGTCGGACAGTCCATCATTCGCCCTTGATCCTCCTCTTTCTGAAAAGGAAGAGACGACCTTTCGTATATGGCGCAAATTTTTGTGCGGCCGCGAATTGGTTCTTGACATTTTGACGGGGGCCAATGGCAAGGCCGGGGTCGGGGTAGAAGTATATTCGCCCAATTTTGTAGCTCGTCAGTTCGGCCTCGTCCAAGGATGGCCTCTTGCATTTTTCCATTCGTATTCTGCATCATCAGAGCGCTTTAAGGTCTTTTCGGTCTCAAAGGTCGATGACTCTATGGAGGAGACTCGATCCTTACTGGCCTCTTTTACCGTAGCTTCTTTTAATCCTTGTACATCCGTTCACCCCTATTTTGACCGTTTCTGGCCACCGGCCGTGAATGATTTTTCTCCATGCCTTCGGCGAAGGTATACTCCTCTCTTTCCTTGCTTCTCAAGCCTCTGGGTCACCGGGGTCGAAGAAGGCTACCGAGGCTTCCAAGTGAAAGGCTGCTGAAGCTTCCAAGTCGAATAAGACAAAGCCCGTCAAAAGGAAGCAGCCTTCCCCTATTCGAAGCTCTGATTCGGACGTTCCTCTGGTCCATCGTCCTAAGGTACGAGTCTGAAATTCGCCCTTCCTTGCTTCTATAATGCTTTGAGATATACTGATGCTAGTATTGTATGCTTGACGCAGGCCTTGAAAATCGACTCACCTTCACCCCCTGTGGCACGTGGGACGGCACCAGCTCCAGAGGCCGAAACTCATGTGGGCGGCAAAGCGAGTGAGGAACCCGTGAGGGAGCCGATGATTTAATTTCCTTCTGATGAGGAATGCATGGGTGAAAGATCGAACATAGAGCAGCTCTTAGGAGAGGGGAGTACAAGTGGAGCTGTCTTCCAAGGTAGGAATTCTTACGCCGAGTCTGGTTGTTCCCGCCCAAGAATTGAGGAAATTCCTCCATCGTATTTATGAAGAAGATGAATTCATGATTATTTCTGATTTGCAGATGTTCGGCCGACTGCTGTGCCTCAACACTCAATGCCAGAGGCCGTGTCCCCCAGTCCCTCAGCACAGCCATCAGCCTCGGCCCATGTGCCTCCTTCTCCTCAAAGGTCCGCTCAAAGGGAGGAGCCTGAGCTTAGGCAGCCAACGCCTTCGGCCCTCGTGATCGTTCCATCAATGGCACCCATTCAAACAGTCCAAATGCCAATCACTGCTGAACAAGCACTTCCTCATCGGGCCGAATCCCCCTATATGCCGTCAACTTCTCCTCCTCGGCCGATCTCTCCTCAAGCCGCACAGCAATTAGTTGCTATCCCCCAGCGTTCACTGTCCTCCGAGCAAGGACTGATGCAGCCAGTAGCTGGAACATCCGACGTACAGGCCCATCCGCCTTTAGTTCTACTTCTAGGATGGTGAGTTACTTTCCCTTTCTTCTTGGGTTATGGTCTTAATCTGTTTTTCTAACTCTTCCCATATGTGTAGGCGCTCGATCTATTGCTGCAATCGGTCCAGCGTCTTTTGGATCGTCTTGGGGAAATGACCTCTGCTTATTTTCGCCCATCGACACCCCTAACTGGCGCGGATTCAGACTTGGAGAGTCTTCGGGAGGTCATTCGTCAGTATGTTTCTTTTGCTGCGATGGAGGTTCACCAAGCTGTTCAACCCCAGAACATGCTTCAGTTGGGCCGGTGTTCCTCCGAATTAAGCTGATTACTGGCTCTTCCTTTATCGCCCGTATCTATTGATGACCGGCTCTTTCTCTAAGAGATGCAAGAGGAAATAACGAACCTTCTCTCCCGGCATCGTGTAATTCATAGCCAGAGGATTGGGCTTCGCTCTTCTTTGGTGAAAAGGGAAGAACTCCGTGGATCTTTCGGAAATCTGCAACAGGCCTTGAAGGAGACCACAGAAGAGATGGTAACTGAAGAGTCAGTCTTCATGGACCTGGAGCAGCGGTTGAAAGAGCTTCAACGCCGTTTGGACGAAAGTCGGATGAGGAAAGAGGCGAATGAGAGTGCCGTCATCGCTCAAATGGAGGAGGTGGAACGGTCGATGGCTGAATTTGAGGGGTTGGCTCGCATTGACTTCGAGAAGGAGTTGGCCGATTTGGATGCGGCGAGCGCATCTGTTCAGGGAGACTGGGGCCTGACGAGGGAGACGCTCTCAGCCATTAAGGACCTGCCTGGGGGTTTTAGGCATTTTGTAATCTTATGATGTTCTCGTCCTTTATTAATGCAAACTGCTTGTTGTTATTCTTGGATGTTCTCGTGCTCCCATAGTGAGGGCACATATTTCTTCAAGTATTTTCCGTTTATCGCTCTCGTATGTACTCGCCCTTTTAAATCTTGTAAATGATAAGCTCCATTTGGCACACACTTCTTACTATAAATGGGCCTTCCCAATTGGGCGACCATTTACCATACACTGGGTCCTTAGAGCCAACTGGCAGTATTGTTTTCCATACTAATTCGCCCTTCTTGAAAGACTTAGCCATTACCTTGAGGTTATATTCCTTGGCTCTTTTCCTTCTGTGCTTCTAGGCGGTTGAACGTGTCGCACTTGATATCGTCCAACTCCAATAAATTCTGGATCATCGTCTCGTCATAGTCTTCCTTTGTTAACTTCTCCTGCAATGTCACCCTGGTGGATTCAATGTTCATTTCTACAGGAAGCACAACTTCTTGACCGTACACTAACTGGAAAGGTGTCACAAAGTGCTCGTGTATGGCGATGTCCTGTAGGCCCATAGAGCTTGACTCAGATACTCGTCCCATCGTCTAACATTGTCCGTCACCATCTTTCGAATCAACCCTTTGAGAATTTTATTCGACGATTCCGCTTGACCATTTGACTGAGGGTAGTAGGGAGTAGTATTTACTAGCCGGACTCCATATTCGGCCATGAATTCTTTTACCTTTTCACCGTTTAATGAGGTACCATGATCTACCATGATTGTCTGTGGTATTCCAAATCGGTGGATTATATGCTCTTTTATGAACTTGATTATCTACTCTTGTGATATTTCTACAACTGGGATGGCTTCTACCCACTTGGTAAAGAAATCAGTGGCGACGATAATAAAGGTGTTCCTTTTACTTGATGCGTGATAGATTTTCCCTATCAAGTCTATTGCCCATCCCATAAACGGCCAAGGCTTAATGACTGGGGTCATCTCGGTTGCAGGGGCCCTTTGAATGATACCGTGCTTCTGGCAAGCTATGCACCCTTTGGCGTATGAGACGCAGGATTCTCCCATCTTCGGCCAATAATAACCGCTTCGTATGATTAACCATCTCATCTTGATTCCAGCTTGGTGAGCCCCACAGCTGCCTTCGTGTACTTCGGCCATGATAGTTTTTGATTCTGATGGCCATACGCATTTCAACAACAACCCGTCTTGTCGTTTCTTATAGAGCACGTCTCCTGACATTACGTAGTTCAAAGCCTTAAGCTTCAATCTTCGGTCATTTCCTACTTCAGGCTCTGTTAAGAAAGCCCTGATTTCGTTTCTCCAATCGTCCTCTACTTCTAGGATCATGACGCCTGTTTTTTCAGCTTGCCTTGTGAGGGCTGGCTGACTTCTTCGCTTCTATACACTCCACTTATGTTGGTTTGTTTATACCCGGAGGCTGCTTGGGCTAAATTATTGGCCAATTCGTTCTTCGCCCTCGGAATGTATTCCAAGTCAACGTAATCGAATCGTTCTATTAATTTTTTGGCCATATCCAATAATGCCATGACCGATGGACTTTGGCATTTATAAGTTCCTATTACTTGTTGGATTACCAGCTGCGAGTCTCCCTTGATAGACGCATGAGTTACTCCCATGTTGAGGAGCATTTCCAACCCTAGTATCAGGGCTTCATATTCTGCCTGGTTATTGGTGCAGTACTCGTTCAATTTGGCTAAGACTTGGAAAGGTTCTCCCAATGGGCTAACTAGGACAATCCCTATTCCAGCCCTCTCTGCTGTGCTGGATCCATCGAAATGCATTGTCCATGGCTTTAGGCTGCATTCGTCCAAATCCAGTTCTCTTTCCCTGGTTGTGCTTAAGCATGGATGATCGGCCAGAAAATCGGCCAACGCTTGGCTTTTGACAGCCTTTTGGGGTTCGTGCCGTATATCGAATTCCAATAGTGACAGTGACCAGAAACCAACTCTTTGATGCAAGATAGGACGAGAAAACATGTACTTTATTATATTGATTTTTGTGATCAAATATACAATGTTCGGCCTAAGATAGGCACAGAGCTTAGTACATGTAAAATATAAAGCCAAACATAACTTCTCCATGGGAGAATAATTACATTCATAAGTCAGCAATTGCCTGCTGATGTAATAAATGGCTCTCTCAACGTTTATGTCGTCGTCCTGTGCGATCATCCCAGCTATGGACTGCTCCTCAGCTGCTATGTACAACTTTATTGGCTTCCCTGACACTGGAGGCGCCATTACTGGTGGCTGTGATAAATACCTCTTCAGATTGTTGAATGCTTGTTGGTGCTCCGGTCCAGACGATTTGTCTCTCCCTTTAGCTTTAGTAAGGAGGAGAATGCCTTGGTCTTTCCTGCACAATTGGAGATAAATCGTCTTAGGAAATTAACTTGCCCCAGAAATCTTTGCAACTCTTTTTTGTTTCGGGGTGGCATGGCTTCAGTAATCGCCCGAGATTTGTTGGTGTCAATCTCAATTCCCAGTTGGTGTACTAGAAAACCTAAGAAGTTGCCTATGCATACCCCAAAGGCACACTTGGCAGGGTTCAGTTTAAGCTTGCACCTTCTCATTCGTTCAAAGGCCGATGCTAGATGGCTAAAATGCTCATCCGTAGTTACGGATTTAGCCACTATATCGTCAACATAGACTTCTAGAAATTTGCCTATCATGTCATGAAAGATTGAATTCATGGCTCGTTGATACGTGGCACCGGCATTCTTTAGGCCGAACGGCATTACTACCCATTCGTAGCATCCTAGAGACCCTGGGCACCTAAAGGCCGTCTTATGCACGTCATCATCATCAATGCAAATTTAATTATAACCCGCATACCCATCCATAAATGAGTATACTTGATACCCTGCCGTGGAATCCACTAGGGAATCGACCGTCGGCATTGGGTATTAGTCTTTTGGCGTTCAAGTTCCCTGAAGTCTATGCAAATTCTTATCTTCCCATTCTTTTTCCGGACTGGGACGATGTTGGACAACCATTCTACATATCTGGTCGTTCTAATAAACTTTGCCTCTAACAGTCGCTCGACCTCCTTTTTAATATCAGGCAAAACATTAGGCGCGAACCTCCGTGGAGGCTGCCTATGAGGCTATGACTTGATAGGATTGGCAGCCTATGCTCCACTAAGGCCCTATCTAGGCCGGGCATCTCATTATAATCCCATGCAAAACAATCTCTGTATCTTGTAATAAACAGAGAAATTTTTCGCGTCTGGGGGCTCAATTCCTTGCTGACATAGGGTCTGCGCTTATATATTCATCCCCCATATTTACCTCTTCTAGAGCATCTTGCCCTCTTGAGAAGTTTGTCTTGCATCGTCCGTTCAAAGCGTATTCGTCCTCCAGTGCGTCTTCTCCCTCTATCAAACAGTCCACCCCACACAGTTCTTTCACCTTATCCTCCATCTGGTGCATCAGCAGTTTCCCTCTTAAGGCCGAAACAGCGGCCAACGCCTCGTCCTCATTTTTTCGTTCCAGAATGTATGCCATTAAATTGGCCTTAGAGGCCGCAAGGGCGGCTTGCTCTTTACTCTAGCCGTGCTTTATTGATACCGACGTGTGTGGGTTCTCCGAAGACCACTGTGGTTGGTCTTGTTTACGCGAACAAGTCGTTTAACAATCCAGCGGGGTATGGCTCGTCATTCTGGGCTACGATGGTTGGGCTCGCTCCTACGTTCAGAACTCTGGTTGGCCCGTAGTTTCCCTCATACATAAAGTATTCGGCCGAGTTTGTGTCTGCGGCGAAGGGCTTGTTGTCGGCGTGTACAATTTCCACTTCATCCCTTTGGTTCCAGAAAACCAGGCACTGATGGAGGGATGATGGGATGCATCGGCTGCCGTGTATCCAGTCTCGTCCCAAAAGCATATTATATGAGGTTGGCCCATCTATGACGAAAAACACCACAGTCTTCGTAGTGCTTCCCACCTGCAAGTCTAGTGGCATGACTCCTTTCGTAGTCGTCGCTCCTCCGTTAAAGCCGGTGAGGACTACTTCTATAGGGAGGAGGTCCTCCTCGGACTTGGCCAAACGCCCCAGCATCCTAACTGGAATTGCATTGATGGCTGCTCCATTATCAATCAGTACTTTGGATACGGGGATGCCATTGGCCTTCGCCTTCACGTACAATGGCCTTAGGTGCTTTGTCATCAGAGCTGGCGGCTTTGGGAAAATCACTTTCCCTGACGTGCCAATTTCCATGGCTTGATCGCCCTTTTTGTTGATCCGGGATGACTCTTCTTCCATATCCCATCGAGAAGGTGGCAGTGTGGGAAGTATTTCCTAGGAGATGTGATTGATGGTCAGCCTTCTCTTCTCGGCCTTGGTGACAGCCCGCTTTACCTTAGGCGTTCCATACAGAATGAGGAATGGGTATCGCCCCAAGTCTTCTCCCAATGTTCTGATTGCTGGATTTTCGGCCTCATATAGTTCTTTCAGAAGCCGATTTTGTGAAATTCCCCTTCTCCTAGCTTCCGTCCTAATGTCAATCTCCTCTTCTATATCCGTCAGTTCTTCCTCTTCGGCCTCTCGGCCTGCAGCATTTCCGCCTGTTATGGAGAGTGCCGCAAATTCGGCCTCATCTCCCTCATAAATATCGTCACTTGGTCCGGCTTCCCCATTGTTATTTCCCTGGAACTCTCTGGGCAACAAGTAGTGATTTGCCACGACCGGTGGCATGCTGCCAAATTGGATGACGATGGGAGGCTCCTCACCATCGGTCTCGTCCGTTTCCTTCTATGAAGCTTAGTGTGCTAATCACCATTAGTCACTTTCCTTTCTTTCTCGTCATGTGCCTTCTTATTGTCTTTTGACTTTTCTGTGGCATGGGGGCTATGGCTGGTGGCAGCCTTTGCCTCGTTCTGTCGACACATCATGCGGCCGTAGTTCCTTTGGTGCCTCCTCAGCTGTGTCCTTGTCATTTCATCTACGGGAGGATATTTTTTGTCTGCCCGTCGTCCTGAGTTCGCCTGCTGTTCTGGGCATGACTTTCGGTATGAGTGCCACACGTTGGGCCGATGGATCTTTGGCCGAAATGTCCTCACGTTTTGGACGAAGTTCAAATTTTCTCCGTAGAACCTCGGCTCAAAGGTTCGTGGCTGCCAGGACGATTCTCTCTTCACGGGCCTCTCGCAGGTGTCTTCTAGCTCCTTCATCCATTCAATGCTGTTCTTGCACCTCACACAAATGTCTTTCTTGTCCTTTCATTCTGCAGGTTCCTTGATCCTCTCCAGCGTGCTCGGGCGGTGGCAGTGTTGTCTTTCGTCCAGCACTACCTTTACCCTCGGCCGGTTTATCTTTGTAAGGTCTGGATTAATCATATTTAACTCCGCCGATTTCGGGAAAGGATTGCTGTCTACTGCCATCTTCTTTTCGAACGTGATTCGTCTGGATTATATGGCATCCTGCAAAATATTGCGAAAAACAAGGCAATTGTTAGTTGTGTGAGACCATGCATTATGCCATTTGCAATATTTTTTACTGCCGATTTGCTCGGCTGTTGGCAACGTATGTCTATCGCTCAAGCTGATTTGCTTGTCTTTGTACAATTGGTTAAATATAGCTTCGAATTTAGTAATGCCGAAGGAGAATTTCCTACCCTTTTATCGCTCGTCTCATTGGTTGGGGTTCTACCCACGTTTTGCAGACGTAGAGCTTCCCTTTCACCAATTCGGCCAAATATAGATCGGCCGAGTCGGCGTTCACTTCGCCCATCTCATAGTCAATGTTTCTGTAATACGTCCATTTGCTCGAATTTTTCATCTGCTCCTCTTCTCGTAATAATCGCTCATAGCGCACCACACTGCTAGTGAGTTGGGGAAGGTCCCAAAACTCACGATCCTGGAATTTATTCTTCAGGTCGAGATTCAGGCATCCTTGAGCGATTCTTACGAACTCTTTTTCGGGCAAAGGCACGTAACATCGGCCTCGGGCTACCTTAAATCGTTGTAGAAACGTTTCGGCCCATTCCCCTGGCAATTGTCTCAAATTTTCCAAATCAGCCAAGGCCACTTCAGATTCGGTCTTATAAAACTGCGCATGGAACAGTTGCTCTATTTGCTGCCAACTTTCTACTGAATTGGCTGGTAAGCTGACATACCAGGAGAAAGCCACCCCTGACAACGAACCATGAAACAACCTTAGTCTATAGAAATCATTGACTTCCCCGCACTGGAGGGTGAAGCGTCCTATGTGCTCCATATTGCAACTTCTCCAGACCCCGTAAAGAGGGTAAAGTCTGGTATCTTGTAATTTCTCGGCCAAGGATAAGCCACATCGACCCAATCAGGGTAAGGCTTCCGATATTTAGGCCGAATTGGTCGTATGCCTAGACCGAATTGGTTTTGCAGAATTTCGGTCATTTGCTCCCTTAGCATATCATTGCCATTGAATGGCACGGCTATAGGGGGCGGTTGCGGCCCTCTCAAGAGTGGGACATAATCATGATTCTGTCCCTGGGAAGTTTGGACACCCTGAGGCACCACGATTTCGTGTTGAGCCATATTTGGCCCTTGGTGAATGTTTGGCTCTAATGGTAGGTCGTGCCCTCCAGGGCTCGTCCCTCATCTGGGAACCATAGGGGTATTGGTTCCTTGCAGGGGAACACCACTAGGACCAGCTTCCTGACTGCCTATGCAGGGAGAAGCGTGGTCGACGGTAGCGCTGTTCCGCCGTTTATACATTTGGCCACCAATTCGCTCATTGAGCTTAGGTATTTGGCCATATTTTCATAGTGCAAGTTACTAGTCGATACGAATTTGTCTACAACATGTGCATTTTGGAGCCTGACCTGTTCGACGACATCCTGTGTGAATTCGCCAAACAATGCGCGCATCGCATTAGGGCTGAGCTCCCTAACTGGTTCGTACCGGCTGACATCTGCTAGACCCTCGAACTGACCCACTATGGATGGAATGTTAGGCTGGTTGGTTTGCTCCAGTCCACCTTCCTCCGCGGTTGAGCCAGTCTGAGCATTTCTTTTCGGAGGCATCTCCATTTTGTTACACCAATTCTCCCACTGTGGTCGCCAAAAACTGTTTGCACAGGTTTTACGCGTGCAGTGAAAAAGAGCCTGTAAGGTTCAAACCTCCTGAGACAAAATCCCAGCAAGGGGTGTATTGAATTAAGTGAATAAGCCTCCAAGGGGCACAAACACACAAGTTACAGTCCTAAGTTACAAGCTAAGAAATAAAAAGATAAAATATGCTCGATTGAGTCTTCATTTTTTTGTTGTCTTTCTCTCTTGGGGTAGGTGAGCTTTTATATTGCCACTTGATAACCGATTTGAGCAGTTCCACCATCTTTTTGCAGTTCTGAGTAGTGCTTGTAACTGCTGGGTCGTGTGCCTTAACTGCCTGATCGTGAAGGAACAACCGTTCAACTGCCTTGGGATGAAGATAACTGCATCGCACGTTTTCGTTCTGGAATTGGCTCGATCGTCCTAAGTCTTTTCGTCGCTCTTCGCCCATCGCCCTTCTTCTTTTCGTACTTCCTCTCATTCTAGGACGACTCGCCCTGCGGGGATTTTATCTGCCACAAGTTCCCAAAAAATTAATAGTCAATGATCTCAAAATTTTATATTATTATAATATTATATTATGATGAACACTACAAGAATTATGGCTTTTAGCGTCCAAATATTTAGCGTCCAAATAAATTTCGACACTAAAACGTAATTAAAATTCGACGCCAAATATCAGGCTTTTAGCGACGAAAATAATTTTCGACGCCAAATATTCAACTTTTGTCGTTGAAAACTTTTATCGACGCTAAAAGTACAGTTATAGCGTTGAAAAATATCCAACGCTAATTTATTTTACTATTCCAATAATTTTTGGCGCTAAATGTTATACTTTTAGCGTCAAAACTACTAGTCGATGCCAAAAACAAGACATTTAGCGTCGACTATGTGGCGTCGCTAAAGGTTTATGAAGATTCCACCGACAATCCTTTAATCTTTAGCGTCTAAATTTATGTCGACGCTAAAAATCAGACATTTAGCGTCGAATAAACTATTTCGACGCTAAAAATTACAATAATTAGCGTCGAAATAATAAATTCGACGCTAAATATAGATTAAAATGCAGAATGCCACCAACCCTTCTCCCCCTCTGTTTTTTCTCCCATTCTCTTCATTTTCATCCTCTGAAATCTCAGAATCTTTCCTTTGCAACCTCACAACTCTCCTACAAATTTTCAATAAAATTGTAATCAATTTTCCATAAGGTAAATCTTCTTTTATATTTCTTTATTATTTTTCAATTTTTATGATTATGTTTATTATATACTTTTTGTTAGTGGCTTATGTTCATATATGTAGATTAAGTTAATTAATTAACTAAATAGAATTTTTTTGCAAACTATTTACTTTATCAACTAAATATATATGTATATGCTTAAATAAATAATTAATGAATTAGTAATGTTGATGAGTGTAATATGATATTTAATAATTATATTATTATATTTAGGTATTTCACTTAAATGGATAGAAATTGGATGAGCTCGCTAGATAGATTGAGTGTTGAATATCGTAATGGAGTGTATGAGTTTATGGAAGTCGCAAAGCAACACATTGATGCAGAAGGTCGTGTTCGGTGTCCATGTGCAAATTGTTTGAATAGGAAAAGGAAACGGTTAGATGAAGTTCATAATTATTTATACAAGACAGGAATATCACCAACTTACCGTACGCGGATTTATCACGGTGAGCAGTATCATTCTTAGTCACGGTTTATTGATTCCGGTGAATGGAGCAGTAGTTACAATCAACCTGTAAATGATGAGATAACCGATGCTTTGCATGACTTACAAGGTCCACAACTTGGTCATAGTGTCAGTGGTGACATGCCAGTGTTAAGTGGAAATGATCAAAATTTATTTAGTGAACTACTTGATGAGGCAAAAAAATTCCATTTGAAGGTGCTGGAATGTCGATCTTGAATTTCATTGTGAAATTATTACACATTAAAGTGATCAACAAAATGACCAACAAAAATATTGATGTGATGCTAGAGTTACTGGGCCAAATGTTACCGTTGGAAGCGAATTGCCTAAGTCGTACTACGAGGTAAAGAAAATGTTGCGTGATCTGGGAATGAGGTATGAATCCATTCATGCTTGTAAGTATGATTGTGTATTATTTCGTGCCGAGTATGAATAACTTGAATATTGTCCGATATGTGGTGAAATTCGGTACAAAGTCCGTGGTACGGGGAAGAAATTTCCTCAAAAGATATTGCAATATTTCCCTTTAACGCCCAGGCTGCAGAGATTGTTCATGTCACGACACACAGCGACTGACATGATGTGGCATCAGGAAAAGAGGATCGGTGCAGAGGACATACTTAGACATCCTGCGGATGGAACCGAGTGGAAGAAATTTGATGACATGTACCCCCGTTTCGCTGAGGACCCCCGTAATGTCAGGTTAGGTCTTGCCTCTGATGGTTTTAACCCATTTGAGAATATGTAAAACTCTTATAGCATGTGGCCCGTTATTGTTTTTCCATATAACTTACCTCCATGGAAATGTATGAAGGATCCGTTCATGTTTATGTCATTGTTTATCCCTGGTCCACGTTCCCCTGGTAAAGATATGAATATTTACTTGAGACCATTGATCGAGGAGTTACAAACATTATGGAATGTGGGTGTGTATACCTATGCCGAGCAGTATTTTCAGATGCATGCCACATTATTATAGACCATTAATGATTTTCCAGCTTATGGTTCATTATCTGGATGGAGCACTAAGGGATACATGGCATGTCCAGTTTGTGCGGGTCAAACACCTTCGCAACGATTACGGAATAAAATAGGATACACAGGGCACATGAGATTTCTTGAGTTGAGTCATCCTTGATGGAGGAGTAAATTATTTAACGGTCAACATGAACCGCAGAGTATGCCCAGTCCATTGTCTGGATTCGACATACTTTGCCAACATCAACATCTCAGAGACAGCACACCAGGTAAACATCCTAATAATAGAGATAAAAATCGAAAACGCTTACCTGAAGAGTTGAATTGGACAGGAAAAAGTATTTTCTTTGAGTTAGAATATTGGGGGACTCTGAGTTTGCGACATAATTTGGATGTAATGCATATAGAAAAAAACATTTGTGAGAGTTTAGTGGGCACACTATTCAATATTCCGGGTAAGACAAAAGACACTGTAAATGCTAGATTGGGCCTACAAGATCTTAGAATTCGTAGTGAATTGCATTTACAAGTCACTTCTAGAGGTCTTATTAAGCCACCTGCTAGTTATGTGCTCACTCAATCAGAGAGAAAATCATTTTGTTATTGGCTGAAAATGGTTAAATTCCCTGATGATTATGCATCGAATATTGGGCGTTGGGTCAGAGATGATACAATAACAGGATTAAAGAGTCACGATTGTCATGTGCTTCTCGAGATTCTCCTTCCTGTTGGCATTCGACCTTATCTCCCCCCGAATGTATGCGACGTTGTACTTGATCTATGTGGCTTCTTTAAACAATTATGTCAGAGGACATTAACCACAATTGTTATTGACGAACTTGAGCGAGGAATCGTGATAATCCTATGCAAGTTGGAGCGAATTTTGCCACCCGCTTTTTTTGATGTGAAGGTACATCTGGCCGTGCATTTACCGGCTGAAGCTATAAAGGGAGGTTCTGTCCATTACAGATGGATGTATCCCATTGAGAGGTACTATATATATACATTTTTAAATATTACATTCTCAAATTTTTACTGTGCATTGAATTTAGTTTTAATGCAAACTTGTTGTCATATCCGCGGGGCTTTGGGAGATTACAAACAATATGTGAAAAACAAGGCGCGCCCTGAAAGGTCAATAGCTGAAGCTGTTGTAATAAGTAAAGCAATAACATTTTGTTCGATGTACATGCAGAATATTGAAACTCATTTTAATCGTCGGCCACGAAACTATGATGGAGATGCAAGTAATTCGCAAGATATCACAGTGTTCCGTCAAAATTGCAGACCATTTGGAGCAGTAGGTGTCAAATTACTAACCCTTCAGGAAGTTCAACGTACGCATTTTGTTTATATTGAGTAATTGTGATGAAGTGCAACCGTATTTAACGTAAGTTTTTCTGGTGCATAACCATAGTATTTTTGCCATACATTAACCTAACTCATTTTTTGTAGGCAACATCTAACAATGCTACAATGTGGTGGTGACCATAACGTTGATGAAACACACAAAAAAGAATTTCCTAAATGGTTTGAGACAACTATAAGGCCTAACATTTTATATTTATTTTTATCCTAACATTAAATATTTTAGTTTTTTATATTAACAAATCTATTTCTCTCATTGTTAGATTAAGAACCAAGTGCAAAATGGTCAATTGGACTCGTCATCCTCGTTGGTTTCTTTGGCTTATGGGCCTCAAAAGCAGGCTTATGAATACAGTGGATGCATTGTCAACGGAGTTAGATTTCATACCGAACAACGAGATGTTACTCATGTGACTCAGAATTATGGAATTGTAGTCCAAGGAGAACACGGCTCAGATCTTATTGACTTCTACGGAGTGTTGCAATCGGTCATTGAGTTGATATACCGACCCAGACGACATATTATGCTATTCGACTGTAAGTGGTTTGACACAAATGCCAGAAAGAAGAGAATTCAAGTTAGTAATAATCTAACGTCAATTAATGTTCAACGTTTTTGGTACAAGAATGATCCATACATTTTTTGTACCCAAGCACGTTCAGTTATATGTATATCTGATCCAAAATTAGGAACTGGATGGATGGTGGTAGAAAAGTTACAACATAGGGGCATTTGGGACACGCAGGAGAAAAATAGATTTGACATATCAGATGAAACACAAGAAGTCTCCGGCAACTTCGAAGTTCCTGAACAGATATTTTATGGACCAACTGTCACCGTTCCTGAAAATATAACATTAACACGATATATCACAGACGTTGAGATAATTCCTCCTTCTGAAGTGAGCGTTGAAGTAGCAAGTGAAGAAGAATTTGACACTGAAGATGACTTCAATTCCAATCACGAATCCTCAAATACCGAAGATAATAGTAATTAATGAAGTTAGTGTATTTTGTGATTGATGAATAATTTTCTGAATTATAATGTATGGTTGTTGTTTTTAATTGTTATTTAAATATGGTTGAAAGATTGTCGTAATTATTAATACTATAATTATCATATAATTGTTATTATTATTTTTAATGGTAGACATTTAGCGTCGATAAGACTTTTCGACGCTAAATGTTAGACATTTAACGTCGATATAATAGTCGACACTATGACAGACATTTATCGTCGACTATTATAGTCTTATCGACGCTAAATGTCTAACATTTAGCGTCGATTTGTTTAATTTCGACGCTAAATGAAAAAAATTAAATTTTCCGGAAAAATAACCCTAAATTTTTAATAAGCATCCAACTTTTTAGCGTCGAAATTATTTACTTTTGGCGTCGAATCATTTCGCGCTAAATGTCCATTAAATCCATAAAACCAGTGTCTTCTTCTTTCTCTGCTCAGACGTCCAAAACCAGATATCTCTCTGCCTTGTTCTTCTTTCTCGGCTCCAACCACTCTTCTTCAGCAAATTCATAGACTTTACAGGTAAGTCTCAAATTCTTCTTCTTTCTCGGTTTTGTGGTTTAATTTTAGGGCTGCTAGTGGCTTGGTTGGTGATGCTGATTTTTGTGGTTGAGGAAGAAAATTTGTTGGTTGATTTTCTAGGTGTTTGGTGGTTGTTTTGGTTTGTTTGTTTCGATTGTTTGGTGGTTCGTTTGTGTGTTGTTTTGGTTTGGTTATTTCGGTTGTTTGGTGGTTGTTTTCGCACTATTTTTGCTGGTTGTTTGGTGGTTGTTTTGGTTTGTTTGTTTCAGTTATTTGGTGGTTTTTTGTGTGTTGTTTTGGTTTGGTCAAAGAAGAATAAGGGGTCTTTAGGGTTTTTTGGTTGGTGTTGCCCCTAGAACAGCAACAAATTGCTGCTGTTCTTCTGGCAAATTGATGTTGTGGGGTCTGTGTGTTTGAATTGGTCGGTTAGAAGGGGCTGTTGATTGTTTGTTGAGTGAGAGAGAGCCAAATGAAAACGAAAGGTGAGAGTGTGAGAGGAGAGAGCAGTCTTAGGGTTTGTGTTTTTGTGTCTCGAATGAGAGGGGAGGCTGCTAAGTCTTGTTATACAATAATGAGTTTATTTGTTTGTTGCTGAATGATTGTAATCAAAAGGAGAGAGCGTGTGAGTGCCGTGAGGGACTAGAAGAGCTTAAGGGTTTGGAATTGCATGGTTTGGACTAGAAGAGCGTGTTTGTGATTCGTGTATGTGAGTGAGATTTAGGTGAGCGAGAGAGGGAAAGCTAAGGCCGAGACAAATTCTGATTAACATTAAATTTTGGAATGTGTTTGGTTTGGTTAAGTTTAGTTTGGTTTGGTTTTGTAATATAATGTTCATACATATACTATAAAATGCATGTGTTTGGTTTGGTTCTATTACATTCAAAATACATGAAACTTTTTATGTTTTTGTAGATGGCACCGGGCAATTGCAGACGGGCTAATGCGACTCCATCTACATCAGCAAGGACAACTGGCCCTGGTGGAGTCTCTGCTAGCACAAGTGAGTCCAGTACAGCGAAGGGTCGAGGACGCACCCGTGGCCTGGGGTTGTCTAAGTACATTAAGACTCACGGCCGTATCCGGATTGAGATATCAGATGATGGACACAGTCAAGTCAGACAACATAATTCAGCGTTTAATACAGCCATAGGAGTTGTAGCTCGATATGAAGCTCCCCAAAACTATATTTCTTGGAGAAAGATACCGTGGGAGACGAAAATCAACCAGCTATTCTCTTCGCTACTTGTAAGTTTTCGATATTGTTTGTTAGTTAACATTTTTATTTTATACTTATTTTTACTCGGTTGTTATTCATGTAGGAGTGGTTCGACTTCGATCTGACCAAAGTGAATGTCCAACAATATATTGACTATCACATGGGGAAAAGTTATAAAGATTATAGGACAAAAGTCCTGAAACCAATATTCGACGAACATGGACCTTCAAATGCTCCATAACACAAGCCTGATTTTATAGAGGAGCAAGACTGGACATTCTTATGTGAGCTTTGGTCTACCAAAAAACACAAGGTAAATTTTGAAATAAACGAAAATTTATAATTGTCTTTGTTTTCGGTACTTACATTGTTGGTAAATGCAAGATAAATGTCACGCAAATGCGGAAAATCGAAGTCACTTGCGTTTTAACCACCGTGGAGGTTCGAAGCCATTTATCCAACATCGTGCCGAACATTCTAAGGTAAATATATCATAACGTAAAATTTAACAGTTCATTGGTTTTACTAATGTGGAATAATATTGAATTTATTTCCTGTTTATAACAGAGTAACACATGTGAGGTGCAATCATTTCCAGATTTTTTCCGTGTGACGCATTACAATGAGAGAAACAAATGGATAAATGAAGAAGCCGAACGCTGCTATGTAAGTTTCAGTTTTTAAAATAAAATAATTAAATATTATATACATTAATTTTTTTTTCTGAAATTCTAATATTAACTTATTTTTTGAAACAGAACGAAATGATGGAACTTCAACATCAAACTCAGGAGACAGGGTCCGACCCGATACCAGATGAGCAGTTGTCGCAATTGGTTTTCAAGAATCAGACAGCTTACAACGTTGGCCTTGGCACTCGTAAGAAGCCGACGTCATCTGCACACAGTACTGTTAATTCGGAAAATGCCTCTCTTCGAGACGAGTTAGCCACCACCCGAGACGAGCTGAAGCACACTAAGGACGAGCTACAACAGGTCAAGGTGGACCACGAGAAGAAGATGGAGCATCTCCAACAGCAAATGATGGTTTTCCGTCAGATGTTGGAGGCCTCAATCAATCAGGGTACATCGGGCTCGAGCGTCCCCCCATCACAGCAGCAATAAATTTTATATTTGTTTTTGTATAAACATTTTGAACAAATAGTTTTAATATAATATGTTTTTTTTTCTAAAAAAAAATTGAATATAATAATTATTATTATATTTCGTAATTCTGTTATTAATCAGAAATTTTTTTCAATTAAATTAAATATTAAATCATTTATTTTAGACTAAAAAAAAGTAAATTAATAAATTTTTAAAAAAACAAATTTTTTTAACTATTAGCGTCGAAACAGTCGACGCCAAATGATTCTTTTGGCGTCGAACATTTCGACGCTAATAGTTAAGATTTTATCTATTCTGTTTAATCTCGAATTGAGTTATTTGATGGGGAAATTTCTAAAAAAAATGATATCCAAATGAGGCCAGTAGCAATATTTTTAATATAAAGGAAGTGCAATATGTTTGGTCATTGCAAAATCTAAACAAGTATGAACTGATATTAAAAATTAAAATTAAAAAAAAAAATCTATTTTTCTACGTGCAATTACATCAGATTTCCACTTGCAAAGATCTCATGCGTGATCCATAAGCATCTTCTTCAACCAACACGTGGCACGAGTGACATCCCACACATGTAGGGCCCATATTTTTTTTGTTTGTTTGTTTTCAATTATAATTAAAAAGATGAGAACAATACAAAAAAATATATATGCTTATTAATTTTATAGCTTGAAGATGAATAGGTAAAGTTAGGAATCCCCACCACTAACACAGAGATACAAAAATATCTCATTATTTTGCTATAAGATAACATTGCTCTAATATTAATGGAGAGACTAAGGGCTAATATGATTTTTCCATGGTCATTTTGGGAAACTTATTCTCAACTTTGATTTATTTGCATAGTGTCATCCATATTATTTATTTGAAGTTTGGTTATATATTATTAAGATTCTAAATTTTACATTAGTCATTAGGTAAAATTATAAAATTATATGTACTTGTTTATAAGTTTATGAGTTATACATTTTTATCTTATAAGCCGGTTTTTACTATTTCGATATTTTTTCCCACTAAAATAATTTACATAATAATGTCAAGTGTCGTATAGCACCAAACACATTATATAATGCTAAATTATAGTTATTGTATAACTCTTAAGTTATAAATTTTAAATGTGTGGTTGTCTGTTCCGAAAAATTATTTGTAATTAGTATATTATTTCTATGAAAGATATATAGTTTTTAGTTTTAGAACTTTTCCCTAGTGACATATTGTTTATAAATAAATATGATGTTTGTACAATTATTTACACAATTATTTGTATTTGGAAAACACAAAGGATAAAAAGGATAATTGTTTTTTTTCAAATATACATAATTATGCAAATGGTTATGCATATATCATTATTGCATGTGTATACGTGTGTGTTTTGTTTTGTTGGTGTGTTATGGCATAGTTTTCTACTAGATCCAAAAGTGAAGGCGTATCTTTGCATATAATTTATTTATTATTGGGCAAGTTGGAATGGTTGAATCTAGTAATGGAGGAAGCCTATTGAAAAAGAGCCAAGAAGATATTTATTGTGCAAACTAGTTGACATATGAATTTTAAATTAACTTATGAATACGTGGATGTTGCCAAAAAGAATGATGATGTCATACTCCAAAAATGAAGAGATCCGGAGAACGATAGAGGCAAATAGAGTTTTTGTATATTTTTAAGCTATTTACCATCAAGTCATTTTATTTGAGGTATTATCTGAATACATGTTTAAGAAAAATAAAAAAATTTATATGCAAATCAATTATTAATGGAGATATATTGAAAAATCTACTTTTTTTAATTTTTAATTTTTTTTTTACTAAACTATGGATGATGCCAATACTATCAATGATTACTGATCAAACAATGTTTTATTTTAATTACTATTGAGAGGTAAGCATTCAATTTCAACAATAACAGATATAATATTTGTTTGGTGAAAATTTAGCGGACCAACACTTGAATAATTTTAGAGTCTCAACTCAAACAATGTGAAAAAAAAAAAAGAAAAAGGAAAATGACTCTATTTAATTCTTCAAGTCAATTTAGATCATCAACCTTAATTGTTTTTGCAATTTTAGCAACAATTTCATAGCAAATAGTAACACAACCAAATCATATTTGATTAAGGAAAAATCTTTGACTTCATGTCATACAATTTGTACAAGGTAGGTCATGAGTTGTATGAATGAATGGTACCAAAATCAATTATAGTATTTATAATTTTTATTGGAAGCAAGAACTGCAAAGTTGAACAGAAAAATCCTACATTACTAGCAAAAAAAATCAGTGGTTTCAGAATTAGACTAGTGATTGAATCGTTTACCTAAAAGATTCAATAATTGATTGATTCAACCGGTTGAACCGTTATGAAATAATGTGTGTATATATATAAAAGCTTATGGTGATAAAGACAGCCGAAACAAAGTTGGCTATATGTGACCCTTGTCTTTTTCTATCAAGAACATCATTATCATCCTTTTACTTGGGGGAAAAAATGAGCAAGTTCCCACTTTGTTTTTGGTATCTCCATCACAAAAAAGAATTTGATATATATCGTTGTAAAGTTAGAGAAGATTGAGATGGAGATTTCTTTATTGTATAAATTAAAATAATTTTTAAAAAATAATAATCATTTTCTTAGAAGATCTAAATAACCCATATAATCATCCAAGATCCACCCCATATATATCTTTTCAACTTTCATTTTTCTTTTGAAGTGCAACAAAGGTTTTATAATCCCAATTTGATTTATTGATTTCCTACATCATATAACTATTAATCTTGGCATAGTCGGTCTCGGGATGAGGTATCCGCCAATAGTCTCTAAACATTTTTATTATAGTTCCAAAAAATTAATAGATAATGATCTCAATTTTTTTATATTATTATAATATTATATTATGGATAATGGCCTCAAAATATAAAAATACTCTTAGGCGTGAGGATATTAGGGCAAGTCGCTGCCTTTTAATATCAGCATATATGATCCTATGGAAATGCACATAGTAAGATTCGAACCTTGAATATGAGAGGGGAGCAAACCACTGAAGTCAAAAATATTTACTACTGAGACAACTGTTGATAAAGTCTTTGTTGAGTCAATTCTTTGCTCACATGGAAAAAGATTTCAACAAATCTTTTTTGTAAGTAATTAATGCAATTGGTTGTCATTAAATGTTTGTATTAAATATAATTAATTGACATTAAATGCAATTGGTTAACATTAAATGTAATTGGTTGAAGTAGTGCAAAATCTTGCTTATAAATAGCTCCATTGGTGATAGTTTAAAGTATCCCAAAAATTTGTGAGTTTCTTTTATTAAAGATAAAGAAAATCCATAGAGTGATTTGAGAGAATTAGGGTGAGACTGTTAGTGTCCTACACATGCCACAAGATCACTAAGATGATTTGTGTGTGAATAAATCAAAGATTAGTTGCGGAAATTACTTATTTTGATCGGATTTATGATTTCAAAAATTCATGGATGTAGAAGAAGCTCCAAGCCTTTGTAGAGTGTTTTCAACACTTGAGTGAGTTTCTCTATCACCTTGATTCACTCCTTATGTGCTAGCAAGAACAAAAATTGAAAGAAAAATTTGCCCTCCAAGGAAGCAAACTTCCGGCCATGGGAGAGCAAAAGAGAGAGATGAGTTTTGTGTTTTGTTTTCCAAAAAATAATTACCAAAATTCTTTTTCCAAAAAGTGTATATACTTTTCAAAAGCAAAAGTCAAAGTGTGTTGTACAAGAAAGTTTAAAAACTCTCAACCACTTCCATCACTCAAGTGACTTGTTGATGTAAGTTGGTGGGTCCCACACTTAAATTCAAAATTCAAGTTGGGTTGCTCAACACACTTTGGGCTCGAGTTCGTTTAATCCGATTAAACGAATTTTCCATCGCGACGTAATTAAATCCAATTTAATTAAATAATAATGCCTCGCAAAATTATTACGAAAGTCGCTTGCGAATTAATTCCAAATTAATTCGTTCGCTAGAATTAAAATCCAATTTAAGTCCGCATTGAAATCCAATTTCAATTAATATATCTAATATATTATTTTAGCTCAAATAAATAAATTAAATAGAAAAATTTAATTTAACTATTAAATTTATTTTACCGATTAATTCCAAATTAATCGTGTTCTCTCTTCTTCACGAATTAATCCCAGATTAATTCATGACGCAATTAATCCCAGATTAATTTTCTCTCTGTTGATTAATCCCAGATTAATTTTTGCCGTAATTAATCCCAGATTAATTTTTTCTCTCATAATTAATCCCAGATTAATTCTGTTCGAGTCAAATGTCATCGGTCAATCTTTGGGAAGCGACCCAATAGATCCCTGGATATGTTGGCAGTAAATACGGTCATCGGACTATCCGAAAATGTGCGTACCCGGTACCACGTTCTTACCGATTTACAAGATATGGTTGGCTTCTAACAAAGCACCGTGCCTACCCAATTCTACAGAAATATTCAACGAAGAATATACAATTTTTATCAGGCGTAGTATACGAAGTATTGCGTATTGCGTATTGCGATCCAGTATCAGATGTCACATGCTAGGCCTGGGGCTGGAATTGTGTATGTGTTGGACAATTGTGACCCATAACATCACTATTTGTACAGATCATGGTGTTGTTGTACAAATTAACTATGTGACAAAGGAAATTGCCCTTTTATCATTTGTTATTAGATTACCAAGATGTATAAATGATGAAAGGTCCATATGAATAGTTCCGGATTGAGATGATATGAGACAGTATCAATTTATGAAGGTTTAATCATTAAATATCCATAGTCAGAGTATTATCGAGATTGGACATCGATAATGCGTAAAAGACTAGTATTACACTTGTGCGCGTTGTGGGAGCATAACGTCATAGTTCTCATATATTTGGGTATAGGATACTCATGCAAGTGTAATAGGAGGTTGTGTTTACCGATAGTACGGGAACAGCTTCGCTCTGGATAGACCCCTCAGAATTCCATTGGTAGTATGACTATGTGTCTTTGGAAGTCTGAATCAGGGTAGGTGTATTTGGTCTTAACCTGAGACTTGCACCGCTAATACTTGCGACAATCAATATACTTTGGTTTTGGTCATCCAGAGCTTTAACAGGTTCTGTGTACGCCTCTTCTATGTATATTGAGAATCGTAGTGTATTGGGTGTGATGTCGAGATGGAAGTATCACTCCAGTCATAGTGGAGATGATGATCACGTAGGATACGAAACTGGTGCTCTTATCTACTACAGTCATCGGGATAATATGATTAGGTCATGATTATCCTATTATAGAGACTAGTTACTAGAGATCCGATATGTGCTTCGTACGTGGCAGACACAATTCCAGCCCCAGGCCTTGCACGTGACATCCGATACTGGATAGTAATACGCAATACTACGTATACTACGCCTGATATAGATCACATATTCCAGTAAGAATATTTCTGGAGAATTGGGTAGGCACAGTGCTTTGCTAGAAGCCAACCATGTCTTGTAAATCGGTAAAAACGTAGTACTAGGTACGTACGTGTTCGGATAGTCCGACGACCGGATTTACTGCCAACATATCCGGGGATCTCATGGGTCGCTTCCCGAAGATTCACCGATGACGTATGACTCGCACTTTATTAATCTGAGATTAATTATAAGAGAGAAAAAATTAATCTGGGATTAATTGCGGAGATATTTTATCTGGGATAAAATATTATTTAATGAGAGAGAGCGATTAATTTGGAATTAATCTATAAAATAATATAGTCGATATATTATACGAAATTGGATTTCGACGCGGAATTAAAATTAGATTTTAATTCGGGCGAACGAGTTAATTTGTTAGCGACGTGAATAGTAATTTTGGTAGGCATGATTATTTAATTAAATTTGATTTAATTACGTCGCAACGGAAAATTCGTTAATTCGGAATTAGCGAACCCGAGCCTGTGAGTGTTTGCGGGCCCACTCACATTTCGAATTCAAGTGCGGCCCACAAGTCACATCAAGTGTCACATCACTCGTCATTCAAGTGATGGATGTCTTGTCACTTTGAGTGATTGACAACCAGTCACTATTCATTGATTGATGTAAGTGTTGTATGGCTTTAATGCTTGTACTTTTGGAATTTGAATTTTTGGTATTAGGTTTTGGAAAACCAAATACACAAATTAATCTCATCTTCCTCACTTCTTCTCTCTCTCTCACGGCCAAGGGCCAAGTTTTCTTCTGTCTCCATTGTCTTGCCAAGGTCGAAAATAGCAAGTTGGAATGGGAAAATTTGTGGCAAATTTTTCCAATGCTAGCACATGAAGGGTCATCCAAAGGTGATAAGGAAACCTATTCATGAGCATGGAATCAGAACACAAAGCTTGGAGCTTGGAGATCCATCCATGGAGCTTGACCGAAAATGACAAGGAGCACGAAATGACCATTGCCGAAAGCTTGAAGATTTTTGTGTTCAACGCATCGCCAAATCCGATCAATGTAAGTATGATTCCGCCATACTTCTTTGTTGTATTCGCACATGATTTCTTGCTTGAAATGGATCTTGGGACTAACCTAGAAACCCAACAATGGTATCTTGAGCCATTTTGAGCATGAAATTTGATTAGGGTAAAATTTGGGTAAATTGGATTTGAGCATGTTTGAGTGAAATTACTTGTTTGAGCATGCTTGTAAATGGATGACTTGGAGTTGTTTATGATCAATTTTGTGAAAAATGGATTGGATCAATTTTTCCCCAATAAGTTGGCTTGGCCGAAACTTGGAGGTGCCCTAAAGTCATGGTGATTTTTGATTTTGATAATTGGATGAGTTGAAATCATTTGGGAAATGTTGATTTAGGATTTAATTGGATTGAATTCGAAATCAGACATGAAAAACCTAATTGCCGTGAGTGATAAAGCATGAAAATGATTGATTTTTTGATTCAATTGTGTTGGACATAAATTGATGATGATAAGCATAATTAATTGTGTAAATTGATGTTTTGGAAATGTTAATTTGGTTAATTAATTATGGCTATACACTCAGGTTAATTAAATTATGAAATTTGGAATTTTGGTAATTTAATTAATTGGGCCAAATTTGGAATTGGGCTTGTAAAATTGTAATTGGGCTTAATGGGCATGGTTGGGCCAAGTTTGGTTTAGGCTAATTGGTAGGATCCAATTGGGCCCAAAACCATATCCATAAAGTCCAATTATGACTTAATGGACCTTTAATTTTAATTGGGCCTAATGGGCCTAAATTGGTTTCTTGGCAAATAAGGGTGATTCCTTAAATGGGCTTTGGTATTTGGTTTGACCCATATTGACCAAAAGTCCATGCCTTAAAAAATTAATTAAAATCCCACTGGACTTTAATTAAATTAACATTGGATGTTAATCGGGCTTTGAGACCCGTAACGATTAGATTTGGAATCTAAGTCATAAAGGCACATTAAAAGTGTAATTATTTAATTTAGAATTAAATATAGAATTAGTATTAAATACAAATTAAATTGGATTTAATGTTGTAGTTTAATATAATTCAAGAATTCGTACTTTGAGTACTTATTCTTAAAATGAGTTTGACTCGCGCAAAATCAAATCGTTGTTTGAACATTGGATGGTCATTAATTTTCAGACTAATTAATTGGATTAGATTGATTGATAACATGCTTGTGTGAATACATGGATGCGATGTATGAATAATGTATATCAGATGGATATTAGATGGGTGAGGGTAATTTTGGAAATTGTTGTAATAAATTTTGAATTTATTAATTGGACCTGCGTGTCCAGCCTATTACCTCTTGACTCTGTGTATTTCTCTTCTCACCTATTCCCCTCAATGTAAATGAGGTTTCTTCAGAAGTGTTATGTAATTGGGTAGAAGTAATACTTTTGCTAGTGGGAGAGAGGAAATGGAGAGATTTATTCTAGGAACAATGTGTTAAGTATCCATCCGCATATCATTATTATATTTACTTACGCGCCTTACTATGTGTTTAGAATGCATGTTTAAGGGTGTATGATGATGAGACCTTAACAAAGATAATAAATTGGTTGCCAATTACGCGAAAAACCCTCAACATATATTAAGCGTTTTTCCTTCCATTGAGTGATTCTTACTCAAGATCCAAGACTGGCACTGGTTTGTTGGCCAAAGTCAAGACCTTTGTCCGTCGCGTATGTGTTTGAATCATGAAGGCTTTGTTCCATATCGGTGTCTTGTCCAAGTTGTGATTTGTTGGCCAAAGTCAAGATCACTTCTTGTCCATCGACATCGATTACGAAGCTTTCCATAGTCAATGGGTCACGCTTAACTGAGATCATTAAGTTTGTTGTGCCAAAGCCAAGGCTTAATTGATTCAGAGGAAAAAGGTTAGGCAATATATTAGATATATTGGCATATATAAGATATATGTTTCGGACTTGGATGTCCACCTACTGGATCTAGGAATTGGATGGGATCCAATTGATCTTAGAGATCTACCTAGTTAATTATCATACAATCTGTTGGCCAAAGTCAAGATTGTGTGTTATTTAACGGGATCCTAGCCCACTAGGAAACAAGGTTTCCCGAGTACTCCACAGAGGGTTAGAGGCTCGCCGAAAAATAGTGGGAGGCAAGTATTAAATTTGCAATATTCGTTTAGTTACTTGCCATACGCGCTCATTTCATTTTTCGTCAATAAATTAATATATTAGTTGGACTAATACTTAATCGTTGTTTTAATTAAACAGTTGGACTGTATTCAAACTATTTCAATTAATAGTTGATTTTATAATTGGATTATAGTAATCAATATAATTGAATTTAACCAATTAAATTATAGTTGATTATATAGTTAGACTATAGTAATCATTATATTAAATAGTACCTAAAATCGTTGATTTGATAGTTAGACTATTGGAATCAAGATAAATGAAAGATTAACGTTTAAAACATAATCCTGGGTGAAAATGTATTTAAACGGCTTTAATTTTCAAATTGGGAATAAAAACTTCAGGATAGTCTTGGTGACCGAGAAGTTAATTTATTTGATAGAGTGACGTCTCGAGCCTAAGCCCGGAGTTGAGCAAATAGTAGAACATAATATTTGGAATATTCATGTGATGATAACTTTAGTGCTTAATCCATTATGCTTGCCAAATAGACTCCTTAATTTCTTAGTCAGAACTAAGGATTAGATCCTTATAGTATGATATTGAAATTGAAGGATCTTCATAGATCTATCCTTAGATCTTAGAAAAACTAATTGTAATAGAAAACTCTTGGAGAGTTAATGGCTATTCTCAAGGAGACAAAGCCAGAGTTTGCAATAAGTGTCGATTTCGGTCGGGAGACTCCTCTAGAAAGATTGATTCCAAAACCACAACTGTACACCACCAAAGGAAAAGAGTCAATTCGCGCATACTATCCAAAGATCTAAATGTTTCACCCCAGGAACCTACAAAGGAAAACCCAGTGGAAACTAGATCCTCGAATATGAATAAGTACAGAGAGAAATGAGTTAATCGATCTAGACCTGTATTCAATCAATCAAGCAACCTGGACTTAATGCCAGCAAGCAAGAAGATTCTTTCTTTATGAACTACCCGGAGACTGAACCCGCTAGCAACAAGACCTAAGCCAGGAAAGGAAGGGAGGGAAAGGGAGTTTAAGCTATTCTATAGCGATAGCAAAGGCTATTGAAAAGGCTATAGCGCTATATAAGATATACAATGCTATTCGATTGAGCAGCTATTGCGGGAAGTAAATCCATCTCTTTATGTCGCTTTCGCTATCGCCTTAAATCAATCTCTTTCTTTTCTTTTTGAATGAAATAAAATTAGTCATATTATTTATTTCATTTAGTGAAAAGGTTCTGCGAACCCCTATCCTCCGCGGGGAAGCCTTTTTGTTCTTTCGTGTCGGTCGAGCGCTGCTGCTTTGTCTTTCTATTATCGGGCGAGCTACCCGGACCCTTATTCACCCAATTGGAAGATCCATTCAGAACCTGATTACGGTAGTGTTAGAAAGGCTTCGAACACCCCTGCAGGCCAGGCCAATTGATTGACGAATGAATGTTGTGAACCCTTAGCGGTGATCGAGCGTATGTATCATTCCGTCACAAAAGTGAACTTTTAGTGACCAGTTCCCATAATAATAAGACCTCTTTGTCAGTTTCACCAACTCGTACCTTATATTAAGTTCGTGGAGTGGGCTTCGTTCGGCTTATATATAACAGCGAAAGGAACAGACAGATCTCATATCTTTACTGAATACGCCTTTCGAAGGTTTTGGCTTCTCACTCAGGAGATATGAACTGAGAGCTAAGCTAGCTCCTCCTGGCAACTGAGCCGCTCGTGCCGTCATGTCCTCCAGCTGCTTGGCCTGCAACCAGCATTATTATTACATCCAGTTCAAGCAAGAAGAATGTATCAATGAAAGAGAAGGTTTGGTTCATTCTCCACCTTAACGACAGAAAAAAGGATTGATCAAATTCTATGAGTCTACTCATGGATCATTTATAAAGAATGACTCTGGTTATCAAATGATGAACAACCGAAATAAGGCAAGAAGGCAAGGCGCATCTTACTTCGACATTTAGTTGGCCCAAGCTTGGCTAAAGGCTTCTGGATGTGGAAAAGGGCAAAGGCAAATCTTATAATCTTTGGAAGACATAGGACATATCTGAAGGGGTCTGATAGGGGTGAATCCGGTAACGCAGCGGAAGCGGTGAAAATCCGATTTTCAGATTTCAAAACTTTTTCTTGGATTAAATAAATAAACACATTTATTTAATTACCCAATAATCAAATAATGAAATAAAATTTCAAATGAATCAAATTCAAGTGAAATTACCAAATTACCCTTATATGGTATTTTGTCCATTTTAGTCCGAAATTGATCCAATCAATTTTGAATGATTCTAAATCATTTCTAAGATGAACTTAGCATGTTCAAAACATCAAAACACCAAAACACAAAATCCCCAAATTCCTTACAATGCCGTGAGCTCCATTTGGAGGGCAAATTGACCATTTGGTCATTTCATGTCTCAAAACTCATCTAAATGAAATCCAATCAACATGAAACTTTGCATGCATCATACACACCCAAATGCTCAACATATCTCAAAACCCCCAATTTGGAATAGGTTATAAACCCTAATTTTTCAATTTCCACAAATTGGGCAAATTAGGCCATTACATTAAATCAATTGTTCAATCATCAATCTTTCATCTAATTCAAGTCTCAACACAATGAAACAACTCAAGATCAAATCTAGGTCATTTAAGAGTGGGTCAACAACTCTAGAATAGCAACATGGTTTCATAAACCTTAAAAGAATACATATAACTACACTAGTTACATTCTTTGTTCATCATACATGCTCAACACTTTTAAACAAATTTCCATCATCAAAAACCACAAGAAATAAAGAAAAGAATAACTTAAGAAATCATGAGAGATAGCCTAGATCATAAGGAACAAATTCCTTTCTAATAGTAAGTTAAGAAACTTACAAAATCCAAGCTTTTCTTTAGGTTTTTCTTTTTCTCCTTCACTTTCTTTCTTTGTCTTTCTTCAATGGAACTTTTGTTTTGGTAAAGTGTATTAGGTTAAGTGAAATGAAAAATGAAAAACAATTTATATGTGTAACAATTACCCTTGGCCGAAATTCATGGCCAAATGCAAGAAATTGTAATTTCAATTTCATTTCAATTATCATAATGTCAACTTGCATAAAATCTTTATAACTACTTTTTAGATATTTATCTTGGTCAACAATGCAACTAATGTCATTTACTTTAATTATCCTAACATAAGATATTTATATTTTAATTAATTTAATCATTTAACAATTAAATAATTAATTAATTAATCAAATACAAATATATTAAATATATGTATAATATTTACATTAAATATTAAAAACATATATTCATTTAGGAAATAAGTCAAATAACTCATTTTGACTATTAATTAATGTGTATTTAAATTAATCAAGTATTAAATGTAAATACACAATAATTAAGTAAATGACTATCTAGTGTCTTTAGCATGTATCTTGCGTTTAACCATTAAACGACTTTATAAATAATCAATATTATTTATTTATGTTGCTCTAGTGCTCAACGAGTATGTTTCATTATTGAGACTCTCTAGGTTCAGGTATATCCGTCACGAAATCAATTTCATGTCCATAATCTATCCACCCGTAGATTATGACGATCACGGATAATCTCGCTGAACCATACAGGTCGAGGTCATCGCAAATGTATAATTCCTCCGTCACAGGTATCCGGATAAATCCCAGAGATATAGATGTAAACGTCAAATCTCTATCGGGATTATCCAGTCGACTATTCTATTAGCAATCTCAAAAAGAATGTTTAGAACTAGCTTCTAAACTTACCACGGGCCCATGGTTTTATCTGATTGCTAATCATATGGACTACCTATGCTCTGGTACACAGAACTGACGGATCCTATCTTGATACACATAGGACACCCTGAGGATCTATCTACACCCAACGAACAGGCGGAGGTCTGATCTAAATAGATCGGTGACGTGACTGCCATCTAAGTGTAGAAGATGTCTCATGTGCCCACAATGGCATCTCAAGTCTAAGAATCACAAGTGCTACTCAACCCAAGAAGATTCTTATTGACGCTGGTGTACCATCCATTAAGAATCTTCGGTGAGTCGTTCAGTGTTTATCCACTATAAACACCTACACGTCTATACTAGTCTCCAAGACTATGGTTCATTGAGAAACCATTGGAATCATATATTCCAGTATACGACATGTACCGGTCTCAACGGGTTTACTATACTGACCAAGTAGTGTAAACCTTGACCAGGAACTGTCTGAGAATGACAACGTCATGATACGACTCAATGTCCGTTGCGACGCTTTTGCAACTGTACCATGACTAATCATTCTAAGGTCATTACGTCTTTACCATATAAAAGATTAGATTATATTATAGAAACTGCATATATTATTACTAATAATAATGTTTTACAGAAGTATTTAACAAAATACAACCGGGAATTGGCGCTCTGAGCACCAACCCCTACAAAATCTCCCACTTGCTCTAGTGCCAATATCGATTGTATCTAATACCCATCGACTCCACGTGTTTATCAAATAACTTCGGAGGTATGGCCTTCGTCAGCGGGTCTGCTACGTTGTCTTCACTCGGTACCTTGCACACGACAATATCCCCTCGCGACACGATCTCTCGAATGATGTGGTACTTGCGTTCCACATGCTTCGACTTCTGATGCGCCCTCGGTTCCTTTGCTTGCGCAATGGCTCCAGTATTATCACAGTATAACGGAATCGCATTCTCGATACTTGGGACAACTCCCAATTCTGTGATAAAGTTCTTTATCCACACAGCCTCTTTTGCGGCTTCAGAAGCTGCAATATATTCCGCCTCAGTGGTGGAATCAGCTGTAGATCCCTGTTTGGAACTCTTCCAACATACTGCACCTCCGTTAAGGGTAAAGACAAATCCAGATGTAGACTTTCTATCATCGGGATCCGATTGGAAATCGGAGTCTGTATACCCATTAACCTGCAGTTCGTTTCCTCCATATATAATCAACTTATCCTTAGTACCTTTAAGATACTTTAGGATATGTTTAATGGCCATCCAATGGTCATTACCTGGATTGGACTGATATCGACTAGTTACGCTAACAGCGAAACTGATATCAGGCCTCGTACATAACATGGCATACATTATGCTACCCAAACACGAAGCATAAGGTTGGTTAGACATTCTAACCTTCTCATCTTCTGTTTGTGGACACATCTTCTTAGAAAGATGAATCCCATGTCTGAACGGTATGTTTGCTGTCTTACAGTTACCAAAACTATACCGTTCCAAGATCTTATCTACGTACGTTGATTGGGATAACCCAATCAGCCTCCTTTGTCTATCTCGATAGAGTTTTATCCCTAAAACATAGGAAGCTTCTCCCAGGTCCTTCATGGAGAAATTCTTACAGAGATATGCTTTAACGCTTTGTAACATTCCTAAATCATTCCCAATGATTAGGATGTCATCAACATACAGGACTAAAAATACGACCATGCTCCCACTGGCCTTCTGATACACACAGGATTCTTCCGAATTCTTAAGAAAACCAGACGATCTGATAATCTCGTCGAATCGAAGATTCCAACTTCGTGAAGCTTGTTTAAGTCCATAAATGGACTTCTTAAGCTTACAAACCATACCCGAGGTTTGGCTGGATGTGAAACCTTCCGGCTGTTCCATATAGATTTCTTCATCAAGAAACCCATTTAGAAAAGCCGTTTTGACATCCATTTGCCAAATCTCGTAGTCATGATACGCAGCTATAGAAAGCAAAATCCGGATAGACTTAAGCATTGCCACCGGCGAAAAAGTTTCATCGTAGTCGACGCCAGGTCGCTGCGTGTAACCTTTTGCTACCAGTCGGGCCTTGTAAGTTTCAACCTTACCGTCAGGCCCGCGCTTCCTTTTGTAAACCCATTTACAACCGATAGGAACAATTCCTTCGGGAAGCGGAATCAAGTCCCAAACTTGATTTTCATGCATTGAATCTATCTCGGATTTCATGGCACTTTGCCATTTCACGGAGTCGATGTCCAACATCGATTCTCTATAGGTGAAAGGATCGGTCTCTTCAACTAAGAGAACATCCAGACTCTTTTCTTGTATCAAATACAAGCGTTCAGGAGGTCTAGATACCCTTTCCGACCTACGGAGTGTGTGTGTTGAAGGTCCTTCATCTACTTGAACTTCAGGTTCCTCCGTTGGTTCGTTGTTTTCAGGTTGGACTTCATCAAGTTCAACCCTTCTATGATCACTACCTTCTGACAAAAATTCTACTTCTAGAAATTTTGCGAAGCGAGCTACGAAGACATTTCGATGCTCGGTATCATAGAACAGATATCCCCTCGTATTTGAGGGATATCCAACAAACCTAAACTTTTGCCCTCGAGGCGAAAGCTTACTTTGCTGAGTACCCTGACATAGGCAGGACAACCCCAAACCTTAATATAATTAAGATTCGGTCTCCTACCGAACCATATCTCATACGGTGTCGTAGGAACAGCCTTTGAAGGAATCTTATTCAAAAGATGTGCGGCTGTTAAGAGACAGTACCCCATAAGTAATAGGGCAAATCTGTGAAACTCAACATCGATCGGACCATATCCAATAAAGTCCGATTTCTCCTTCAGATACTCCATTGTGCTGTGGGTACCTGGAGGAGTATATTGAGCGAGAATCCCATTCTCTTCATATAATCCATGAACTCACCACTCATATATTCGCCGCCTCGATCTGATCGAAGGCATTTAATATATTTACCAGTCTGTTTTTCTACTTCATTTCGGAACTCTTTGAACTTTTCAAAGGTTTCCGATTTATGTCGCATCAAATAGACATAACCGTACCGTGACAAATCATCGGTAAAGGTAACGAAGTATGAATAACCACTGTGAGCAGTTTGACTTAGTGGACCACATACATCAGAATGTACGAGTTCCAGTAAGTTAGTGGCACGGTGTCCAACACCAGAAAATGGGGCCTTGGTCATTTTACCCTGAATACAGGATTCACAAGTTGGATAGGATTCAATGGTAAGATCTGATATCAAACCATTCCTAACCACTGGGTAAGGCGTTTAACGCCAATGTGACCAAGTCTCATATGCCAAAGTTCAGTATTATTAATTACAGGTAATCTACGTTTATTAACTCCAGTATTTAATATATCTTTTGAAGTTTGCAATGTATAATGACCATGCTGGTTTGGACAACAAAGGATCTGAATATTATTTCTATCATATAAATACAAAGAACTATTCTTAATATTCATACAAAATCCTTCTGTATCAAGTACAAAAAGTGATATAATATTAGCGACACATCCCGGTACAAAATGACAGTCATTAACAAAAGTGTCCCATTCGGCAATGAGATCTCGCATACTCCCACTGCAACTGCATCCAAAGAGTCTCCACTCCCGAACCGCAACTGCATCTCCCCTGGCTTCAGCCTCCTACTTTCCTTCAGCACCTGCAACGAATTGCAAATGTGAATGGGACAAGCAGAATCTAAAATCCAGCTGGATGTAACGGCTTCACAAGCCAAAGATAAATCAATAACTGGAAAAATAAAAGTACCTGATGTAGATGCTCTGTCTCTCCTGATTGAGCAATGTAATCTGGACAGTTTCTCTTCCAGTGCCCGACCTTGCCGCAGTGGTGGCATTTGTCTTCAGAAGCCCTTTTGGGCTTAGCTATCTTCGCCTGCTGTGGAGGACCGAAGGCCTTCTTCTTCTTCCCTTTCTTCTTCTTTCCCTTGGACATTCCTAGGAAGAAGCAGACAGAGAAGTAGATCTAGGTGGGCGAGTCGGTACTCCCTTCTTCAGATCCTCTTCTGCCGTGAGCAACATCCTATGTAGCTCCTGGTAGGTGCAGACTGTCCCGTGCATGTTGAAGTACATCACAAACTGGCGGAATGAAGCTGGCAGAGAACCAAGAATGACACTCCTACCGAGAATGTCATTTAGGATGAGATTATGTTGCCTCAATTGATCGATCAAATCGATCATTTGAAGAACATGTGGGCTAACACTTTGCCCCTCATCCAGACGCGCATGGAACAGTTCCATGGCGACCTTGTGAACAATAACCTGTTCCTGGTTCTCGAACGATTGTCTTAATCGTGTTATCATACTATAGGAATCTGATGTTCCATAGTATTGTTGCTTGAGTTTCGGAGAGAGCGAACTAAGGATGTATGATTTAACCCTTAAATCATCATTCTTCCAAGCTTCAAAAACTTGGCGTTCCTCCTCTGAAGCATCCTCACCCACTGCAAGGGGCAACGGACCCTCAAGAACATAACCCAACTTTTCGGAATCGAGGACAATCCTCAAATCCAATTCCCAGTCCGTAAAGTTCTCAGCGCCTTTTAGTTTGTTCGCATCTAACATACGCGCAAACTGGTTTGTGGATTGACCCGCCATCGCAAATCTATCATATAGATCAAAAAACGGTTAGCAGAAATTAAGCAGTTTCATATAATATCAAAAGCATAAACTAGATCATGGATTTTTAATCTAATATGCCCCTCCCACTAAATCATGCAATACTGTAATCCCAAAACAGAATACAAATATTTAATAATTAAATTAAATATAAATAGTGAAAAGTGGATCCCGTGAATATATTTCAGCTCACAGCAGAGGCACGGTCTCGCCTACGTATATTCATCAGGTAGACAACTCATTTGTCAATCACTCAATAGTGACTCCTAAGTATCCGGTCCTGGCCGTTTCTCGTTGTCGCTGCGAAGGCAGGCCCACAAGGAGACGTACCAAGGTAATACTCGTCAATGATAAACTCAAGTTACTTACGTAATCCTGACAGCTAGGGCACGTTCAGAATTCCGCTTTTACTTGAATTTATCTAGTATCAGATATACATCCGGTATAAATAAATCTTTATCGGCTACACCCTCACAGCAGAGGCACGGTCTCGGATGTAGTCACAAAGAAGTATTCATAAACCGTATTGACAAGACGGACCATATAACATGCATCAAATACAAATTACATTTAAACCTTATTATTAGGGATTTTCCGCTAAGTGTCATACACCCTAAATCTAATCAAATTAGTTCCTAATAAGCATGCATAAATCAAGAAAACATGATTAAACATTGATTCAATGTAGGCTAAGCATTTAAAGGCCTAGAATCAGACTCGCTCTGATACCATTTTGAAGGGGTTCTTAAGGGGTGAATCCGGTAACGCAGCGGAAGCGGTGAAAATCCGATTTTCAGATTTCAAAATTTTCTTGGATTAAATAAATAAAACATTTATTTAATTACCCAATAATCAAATAATGAAATAAAATTTCAAATGAATCAAATTCAAGTGAAATTACCAAATTACCCTTATATGGTATTTTGTCCATTTTAGTCCGAAATTGATCCAATCAATTTTGAATGATTCTAAATCATTTCTAAGATGAACTTGCATGTTCAAAACATCAAAACACCAAAAGCCACAAAATCCCCAAATTCCTTACAAATGCCGTGAGCTCCATTTGGAGGGCAATTGACCATTTGGTCATTTCATGTCTCAAAACTCATCTAAATGAAATCCAATAAACATGAAACTTTGCATGCATCATATACACACCCAAATGCTCAACATATCTCAAAAGCCCCAAATTTAGAATAGGTTATAAACCCTAATTTTTCAATTTCCACAAATTGGGCAAATTAGGCCATTTACATTAAATCAAATGTTTCAATCATCAATCTTTCATCTAATTCAAGTCTCAACACAATGAAACAACTCAAGATCAAATCTAGGTCATTTAAGAGTGGGTCAACAACTCTAGAATAGCAACATGGTTTCATAAACCTTAAAAGAATACATATAACTACACTAGTTACATTCTTTGTTCATCATACATGCTCAACACTTTAAAAAATTCCATCATCAAAAACCACAAGAATAAAGAAAAGAATAACTTAAGAACTCATGAGAGATAGCCTAGATCATAAGGAACAAATTCCTTTCTAATAGTAAGTTTAAGAAACTTACAAAATCCAAGCTTTTCTTTAGGTTTTTCTTTTTCTCCTTCACTTTCTTTCTTTGTCTTTCTTCAATGGAACTTTTGTTTTTGTAAAGTGTATTAGGTTAAGTGAAATGAAAAATGAAAAACAATTTATATGTGTAACAATTACACCTTGGCCGAAATTCAGGCCAAATGCAAGAAATTGTAATTTCAATTTCATTTCAATTATCATAATGTCAACTTGCACAAATATCTTATAAACTACTTTATTAGATATTTATTTTGGTCAACAAATGCAACTAATGTCATTTACTTTAATTATCCTAACATAAGATATTTATATTTTAATTAATTTAATCATTTAACAATTAAATAATTAATTAATTAATCAAATACAAATATATTAAATATATGTATAATATTTACATTAAATATTAAAAACATATATTCATTTAGGAAATAAGTCAAATAACTCATTTTGACTATTAATTAATGTGTATTTAAATTAATCAAGTATTAAATGTAAATACACAATATTAAGTAAATGACTATCTAGTGTCTTAGCATGTATCTTGCGTTTAACCATTAAACGACTTTATAAATAATCAATTATTTATTTATGTTGCTCTAGTGCTCAACGAGTATGTTTCATTATTGAGACTCTCTAGGTTCAGGTATATCCGTCACAAAAAATTTCGTGTCCATAATCTATCCACCCGTAGATTATGACGATCACGGATAATCTCGCTGAACCATACAGGTCGAGGTCATCGCAAATGTATAATTCCTCCGTCACAGGTATCCGGATAAATCCCAGAGATATAGATGTAAACGTCAAATCTCTATCGGGACTATCCAGTCGACTATTCTATTAGCAATCTCAAAAAGAATGTTTAGAACTAGCTTCTAAACTTACCACGGGCCCATGGTTTTATCTGATTGCTAATCATATGGACTACCTATGCTCTGGTACACAGAACTGACGGATCCTATCTTGACACACATAGGACACCCTGAGGATCTATCTACACCCAACGAACAGGCGGAGGTCTGATCTAAATAGATCGGTGACGTGACTGCCATCTAAGTGTAGAAGATGTCTCATGTGCCCACAATGGCATCTCAAGTCTAAGAATCACAAGTGCTACTCAACCCAAGAAGATTCTTATTGACGCTGGTGTACCATCCATTAAGAATCTTCGGTGAGTCGTTCAGTGTTTATCCACTATAAACACCTACACGTCTATACTAGTCTCCAAGACTTATGGTTCATTGAGAAACCATTGGAATCATATATTCCAGTATACGACATGTACCGGTCTCAACGGGTTTACTATACTGACCAAGTAGTGTAAACCTTGACCAGGAACTGTCTGAGAATGACAACGTCATGATACAACTCAATGTCCGTTGCGACGCTTTTGCAACTGTACCATGACTAATCATTCTAAGGTCATTACGTCTTTACCATATAAAAGATTAGATTATATTATAGAAACTGCATATATTATTACTAATAATAATGTTTTACAGAAGTATTTAACAAAATACAACCGGGAATTGGCGCTCTGAGCACCAACCCCTACAATATCCAAGATGTCTGCCTAAACTATGGCAAACAGGGTCACTAGAAGCGTGAATACCGTATGGACAAGGCAGGACATGAAGGAATTAAAGAAGGTTGTAAGGCTCCGACTTTCAAATGTTTGTCATAAACATGTTCACTACTAGTATTAAAATTAGATTTTAGATATTGAGTGTGGTACATAAATATGTCTTGATGTGCAGAATCTGCTGACAAGCAGGATACTGACTTCGGATGAGATTGATCTGCGAATCGGAACGGGACGGAGTCGCTTGTTTTAACCGTAGAAACCTAAGTTAGGAACTACCTTTCAGGTGTGTAATTAAATTAGGAAACTGTTACAATGTAACTAGTTTGACTAGAAACATTATCTCTATATCAGGGTTTAACCCGTTGCGGGTATACCTTTATATTCTAGAACACTAAAGTGTTTTATTTTATAAAGATGATATTGAGATAAACACATTAGATGTGAATAACAGTATTTATATTTTGAATATAAATGAATCTCGAACATATGACGTGACAAACAAATAGCTCAAACTGAATTAATCAGATGAGACTTATATATGGCATTGTTATCTGGGACACAATTAACAAGACTTGTATATCCACACTTTCGAAGAGTGGATATTAGGACAGATTTGATTCTATTCAAATAATGTCTACGAATCTAGTTTATTAGGCAAAGTGCCTGAAACACTTTTTACTTGGTAAAAGTGCAAGTGCCACCGATCTGTTAGCCCTCGTTCATAGTGACGTAAGTAGGCCCATATCTAACTAGGCTAGAGGTGGATATGAATATTTCGTGACCTTTACGGATGTGGCATCGCGTTATGGTTATGTGTTTCTTTTGAAACACGAATCGGAAACTTTTGATGAATTCAAAGAGTTTCGACACGAAGTAGACAAACAGATCGACTATAGTATTGAAACCGTCACGGTTAGACCATGGTGGAAAATACTTAAGCAATAAGTTTCTCATATACTTGAAAGAGTATAGTATTCTTTCAATGAGGACTCTTCCCGGAACACGTCAATTTGACGATGTATCCGAACAGAGAAACCGAATTTTGTTGGACATGATAAGGTTAATCATGAGTCGCTCTGAGCTACCATTTCCTTCAACAGATACACATTAGACAGTGCAAAACTTATTTTGAATAAGGTTCCAAAAAAACCTGTTAGACAGACTTCATATTAGATATGAACAGGAAAGAAACCGGGTTTTCTCATTCCTTAAGATTTGGAAATGTTAGGCATGTGTTTGGATGATACCAAACTAGAACCCAAATTGGATAAGTTCCTAATTGTAGGTTATCCTAGGGAAACCAAAGTATAGTACTTATACAACTCACAAGAGAACAATGTAATTGTTGCTCACCATGCGGTTTTCCTAAGAGGAATACCTATATGCAGTGGTAAGTGGGAGGAAAGTAAAACTCGATGAAAATCAGAGTAATACTGTTCCAGGCACCGATTCCTTAATGGAACACAAATAGTTCATCAAGGATGAAACTATACCAATAATCTTCGAATACACAAGAATCACGTAAGTCAGAGAGAGTCAGAAAATAACCAGGGAGGTATGGGTTTCTGATCTCACCTCATAAAGATGTCAATCTTATTGAGGAATACAAACTGACTACGTATGAGGAAGTGATACAAGGTACCGACTCCCTATTATGGCAAAGTGCCATGAAGTCCGAAATAGATTCCATGTATACCAACCAAGTTTGGATACTAGTTGATGTACCGGAAGGCATTGTGCCTATTGGTACTATATAAGTCTTCAAGGAAGACAAACATGGAAGGCAACATACCAACGTACTAAGTTAGGCTTATAGCGAAAAGATATCGATATCAATATTGTGTCGATTACGATGAAACCTTTTACCTGTTGCCATGGATAAATCCATTTTGATAATGCTTGCTAATGCTGCATGTTTCATTTATGAAATATGGCAGCTGGAACGTCAAAATCGCTTTCCTTAAACGGAAACCTTTTGGAGGATATTTACAACATCCTGACGGTTTTGTCATACCAAAACGAGCAAACAAGGTTTGCAAGTTAATTCGATCCATGGATGGATTGAATCAAGCATATCGTTCTTGGAATTATCGTTTTGATGTAATCATAATGGTATATGATTTAATTCAAAAAAAAAATGATTCTTGTGTATATAAGGAGGTTAGTGGGAGCGCACTGACAATGAATGTCCTAAATAAAATGATGACATGTCATTTCTTGGAAATTATATTCCCATAATCAATCGGTGAAAGCTTGGCTTTCATGAAAATTCTCCGTCGAATTCTTGGGAGAAACAACCTTTATTCTAGGAATAAAGATCTACTGGGATAGATCTAAAAGTTGTTGGCACTCTCCGAGAACTTGTACATTGAAAAGTGTACGCGACCTGGAGTCTCATATGCTTTGAGCATATGGAGTCACAATCAGGCCAATCCAAGTGATAGTCATTGGATTGATGTTAAGAACATCTTAAGTATCTTAGATGAACTAAGGATGCTGTTTTATACTATGGAAAAGGAGAACTTGAAGTGACTGGGTTCACCGTTGCAAGTTTCCTAACCGATAAAAATGACTATAAGTCGTAACAAAGGTACTATATAGTTTGAATAATGGAACAGTGAGCTGGAAATTTTCCAAGCAAGATACTGTTACCGAATAAACAACAAAAGCGGAATATTGCTGTAGCTGAGGCAGCAATAAAAGCCTTTTGGATTGATAATAATCATAATCAGATTAGGAGTAGTTCTGTTAGCAGCTAAGCTAGGCTACAGCACAGGCTAAAGAATTATTGGTCTCATCAACGATCCATATATATACTTCAAATATTCATCTGATTCGTTCGGATCATACATCGTGGCGATGTGATGATCGAATAAATCACATAAGATGATAACACCACAAATCTGCTGACGAAAACCTTTTCTCAGCAGAAGTTTGAGCGAACCGTACATAGTTCGGGTGTAGGACACTTGAGTGATTGGCTATAGGCCAAGTGGGAGATTGTTGGACAATTGTGACCCATAGCATCACTATTTGTACAAATCATGGTGTTGTTGTACAAATTAACTATGTGACAAAGGAAATTGCCCTTTTATCATTTGTAATTAGATTACCAAGATGTATAAATGATGAAAGGTCCATATGATTAGTTCCGGATTGAGATGATATGAGACAGTATCAATCTAGGAAGGTTTAATCATTAAATATCCATAGTCAGAGTATTATCGAGATTGGACATCGATAATGCGTAAAAGACTAGTATTAAACTTGTGCGCGTTGTGGGAGCATAACGACATAGTTCTCATATATTTGGGTATAGGATACTCATGCAAGTGTAATAGGAGGTTGTGTTTACCGATGGTACGGGAACAGCTTCGCTCTGGATAGACCCCTCAGAATTCCATTGGTAGTATGACTATGTGTCTTTGGAAGTCTGAATCAGGGTAGGTGTATTTGGTCTTCACCTGAGACTTGCACCGCTAATACTTGCGACAATCAATATACTTTGGTTTTGGTCATCCATGGCTTTAATAGGTTCTGTGTACGCCTCTTCTAGATATATTGAGAATCATAGTGTATTGGGTTGTGATGTCGAGATGGAAGTATCACTCCTGTCATAGTGGAGATGATGATCACGTAGGATACGGAACTGGTGCTCTTATGTACTGTAGTCATCGGGATAATATGACTAGGTCATGATTATCCGATATAGAGACTAGTTACCAGAGATCCGATATGTGCTTCGTACGGGCAGACACAATTCCAGCCTCAGGCCTTGCACGTGACATCCGATATTGGATCGTAATACGCAATACTACATATACTACGCCTGATATAGATAACATATTCCAGTAAGAATATTTCTGGAGAATTAGGTAGGCTCAGTGCTTTGCTAGAAGCCAACCATGTCTTGTAAATCGGTAAAAATGTAGTACTAGGCACGTACGTGTTCGGATAGTCCGACGACCGGATTTACTGCCAACATATCCGGGGATCTCATGGGTCGCTTCCGAAGATTCACCGATGACGTATGACTTGCACTTTATTAATCTGGGATTAATTATAAGAGAGAGAAAATTAATCTGGAATTAATTGCGGAGATATTTTATCTAGGATAAAATATTATTTAAAGAGAGAGAGCGATTAATTTGGAATTAATCTATAAAATAATATATTTGATATATTATACGAAATTGGATTTCAACGCGGAATTAAAATTAGATTTTAATTCGGGCGAACGAGTTAATTTAGAATTAATTCATTAGCGACATGAATAGTAATTTTGCTAGACATGATTATTTAATTAAATTTGATTTAATTACGTCACAACGGAAAATTTGTTAATTCGAAATTAGCGAACCCTAGCCCGGGAGTGTTTGCGGGCCCACTCACATTTCGAATTCAAGTGCGGCCCACAAGTCACATCAAGCGTCACATCACTCGTCATTCAAGTGATGGATGTCTTGTCACTTTGAGTGATTGACAACCAGTCACTATTCATTGATTGATGTAAGTGGTTGTATGGCTTTAATGCTTGTACTTTTGGTATTAGGTTTTGGAAAACCAAATACACAAACTAATCTCATCTTCCTCACTTCTTCTCTCTCTCTCTCACGGCCAAGGGCCAAGTTTTCTTCTTTCTCCATTTTCTTGGCAAGGCCGAAAATAGCAAGTTGGAATGGGAAAATTTGTTGCAAATTTTTCCAGTGCTAGCACATGAAGGGTCATCCATAGGTGATAGGGAAACCTATTCATGAGAATGGAATCACAACACAAAGTTTGGAGCTTGACCGAAAATGACAAGAAGCACAAAATGACCATTGCCGAAAGCTTGAAGATTTTTGTGTTCAACGCATCGCCAAATCCGATCAATATAAGTATGATTCCACCATGCTTCTTTGTTGTATTCGCATATGATTTCTTGCTTGAAATCGATCTTGGGACTAACCTAGAAACCCAACAGTATGTCACGTACGAAGCATATTTCATATCACTAGCAACTAGTCTATTTAATCGGATAATCATGACCTAGTCATACTATCCCGATAGCTGCAGCATATGAGAGTACTAGTTCTGTATCCATGCGTGATCATCATCTCCATATGACTGAAGTGATACTTCCATCTTGACATCACACCCAATACACTACGATTCTCTGTAAACCCAGAAGAGGCATACACAGAACCTGTTAAAGCCCCGGACGACCAAAACCAAAGCGTACTGATTGTTGCAAGTATTAGCGATGCAAGTCTCAAGTTAAGACCAAATACACCTACCCTGATGCTGATTCCCATTGACACATAGTCATACTACCAATTTGATTCCGAGGGGTCTATTCAGAACGAAACTGTTCCCGGTCCAATGGCTAACAGAACCTCCTATCACACTTGCATAAATATCAAATACTTAAATATATAAGAACTATGTCGTTAAGCTTCCATAACGCGCACAAGTGCAATACTAGCCTATTCCGCATTATCGATGTCCAGTCTCGATAATACTACAACTAGAGATATTTAATGATTAAACCTTTCGTAGATTAATACTGTCACATATCTTAATAATCCGATATTAATCATATGGACTTTTACTATTATATATCCAAGTAATCCAATTACAAATGATAAAAGAGCAATTTCCTTTGTCACATAGTTAATTTGTACAAAGAACACCATGTCTTTTACAAATAGTGATGTTATTGGTCATAATTGTCCAACAGTCTCCCACTTGGCCTATAGCCAATCAGTCAAGTGTCCAAAACCTGAACTATGTACGGGTCGCTCATACTTTTGCTGAGATACTGCTTTCGTCAGCGGATCTGCAAGGTTATCATCTGAAACGATATTATCGATCCTGACATCGCCACGATGTATGATCTGACGAATCAGATGAAACCATCGAAGTACATAGTTGGATCATTGATGAGACTGTAATTCCTTAGCCTATGCCGTAGCCCAGCTCAGTTGCTAACAACACTACTCCTAATCTAATTAGGAATTTTATAGATCCAAAATGCTTCTTTTGCTGCCTCAGCTGCAGCAATATATATTCCGCTTTTATTGTTGAATCGCCAACAGTATCTTGCTTGGAATATTTCCAGCTCACTGTTCCGTTGATCAAACAAAATATGTACCCTTATTGCGACTTACAGTCGTCTTTATCGGTTTGGAAACTTGCATCGGTGAACCCAATCACCTCAAGTTTTCATTCCCCATAGATTAAGAATGCATCCTTAGTTCGCCTAAGATACTTAAGGATGTTCTTAACATCAATCAAGTGACTATCACTTGGATCGGCCTGATGGTGACTTCAGATGCTCAAAGCATGTGAGACACCAGGTCGCGTACATGTCTTTCAATGTAAGAGTTCTCGGAGATTGCCAATAAATTTTATATCTATCCTAATATATCTTTATTCCTAGAATAATGGTTGCATCTCCCAAATTTTCATGGAAAATTTTAATGAAAGCCAAGCTTTCACCGATTTAAATATGAGAATGTCATTGCTAAGAAGCAATACATCATCAACGTATATGACAATCATTGTCAGTGCGCTCACACTAACCTTCTTATATACATAAGAATCATCATCATTATTTTGAATGAAACCATATACCATTATAATCTCATCAAAACGTTGGTTCCAAGAATGCAATGCTTGCTTCAATCCATAAATGGATTGATTTAACTTGCAAACCTAGTTTACATATTTTGGCGTGATAAAAACCGTCAGGCTGTTATATAAAACATCCTCTAAAAGGTTTTCGTTAAGGAAAACGGTTTTGACGTCCATCTGCCATATTTCATAATCGAAATATGCAGCACTAGCAAGCATTATCCAAATGGATTTAATCATGGCAACATGTAAAAGGTTTCGTCGTAATCGACACCATGTTGATGATGATACCCTTTCACTACAAGCCTAGCTTTTTACGTTTGTATGTTGCCATCCATGTCAGTCTTCACCATGAAGACTCATTTGCTACCAATAGGCACAATGCCTTCTGGTACATCAACCATTGTCCAAACTTGGTTGTATATATGGAATCCATTTCGGACTTCATGGCTTCTTGTCATAAAGTGGAGTCGATACCTTGCATCACTTCCTCATACGTAGTCGGTTTATTATCCTCAATAAGATTAACATCTACATGAGGTGAGATCAGAAACCTATACCTCCTAGGTTATTTCCTGACTCTCTCCGACCTACGCGGTTATTGTGTATTTGAAGATTGTGGAACAGTCTCATCCTTGATGAACTGTTCGTGTTCCGTGAGGGGATCGATGCCAGGAACAATATCACTCCGATTTTCATCGAGTTTTACTTTCCTCCCACTTACCACTGCATTTAGGAATTCGTCTGAGGAAAACCGCATGGAGAGCAACAAATATTTTGTTCTCTTAAGGGTTGTGGAAATTGGTTTCCCTAGGATAACCAATTACTAATAGGCACTTATCCAATTTGGGTTCTAGTTTGGTACCATCCAAACGTTTAACATATGTCCAGCATACCCAAATCTTCAGAAATGAGAAACCCGGTTTCTTTCCTGTCCATATTTCATATGGAGTTTGTCCAATAGACTTTGTCGGAACCTTATTCAAAATAAGTATTGCACTGTTCAATGCGTATCCCATGAAGGAAATTAGTAGCTCAGTGCGACTCATCATTAACCTTACAATGTCCAACAAAGTTCGGTTTCTCCGTTCGGACACATCACTCAAATGAGGTGTTCCGGGAGGATTCCACTATAAAAGAATACCATATTCTTTCAAGTAATCAAGAAACTCATTGCTCAAGTATTCTTCACCACGGTCCAACCGTAATGTTTTAATACTTTTGCTGGTATGTTTTTCTCTACTTCGTGTCAAAACTCTTTGAATTTATCAAATGTTTCCGACTTGTGTTTCATAAGACACACATAACCATAACGCGATGCAACATCCATACAGGTTACGAAGTATTGATATCCACCTCTAGCCTAGATAGACATGGGCCCACATACGTCACCATGAATGAGGGCTAACAGTTCAGTGGCACTTACACCCTTACCGCTAAAAAGTGTTTTAGGCACTTTGCCTAATAAACAAGATTCGCAGACATCATATGAACTAGGATCAAATCCGTCTAAGTATCAATTCTTCCAAAGAGTGGATATACGAGTCTTGTTAATGCGTCCCAGATGACAATGCCACAAATAAGTCTCATTAGAATGACTCAATTTTGAGCCTTTTGTTTGTTATATTATATGTTTGAGATTTATTTATATTCAAAATATAAACACTGTTATTCACATCTAATGTGTATATCTCAATATCATCTTTATAAACAAAACACCCAGTGTTCTGGAACATAAAGGTTTACCCGCAACGGATTGGACTAGATATAGAGATAATGTTTCTAGTCAAACTAGGTATATTATAACAGTTTCCTAATTTAAGTACATGCCCAAAGGGCAGTTCTAAAACTTAGGTTTCCTCAGCCAAAACAGCGACTCTCGTCCCGTTTCTGACTCGCAGGTCGATCTCATCTGAAGCCAGTCTCCTGCTAATCAACAGATTCCACACATCAATACATATGTATATACCACATCCAGTATCAAAAATCTAATTTTTTTAAAACCAGTAGTGGACAAGTTTATTACAATAACAAACATACCTGAAGTCGGAGCCTTGCCCGCCTTCACTTCCTTCATGTCTGCCTTGTCCATATGGCAGTCACGCTTCCAGTGACCCCGTTTGCCAAAGTTTAGGCAGACATCTTGGGATATATCATTTTTCTTCCTAGAAGACTGTGATGATTTTGCCTTTGCCCTTTTTCTTCACACCCCAGAAGCCTTCGGCCAAGCCTTGGCCTTCTGGGATGTCGAAGTAAGATGTGTCTTGCGCTTCTTGCCCTTTTGAAAGCTCTGGCTCTGTCTCCTTGAGCATAACCATTAACTCTCCAAGATTTTTCTCTTGGTTCATGATGAACCCGCCCCAGTTTTCGGGTAGAGACTGTAAGATCAAATCTATGGAAGTCTCGGCCTCATAGGTAATGCCCAGCTAACATATCTGTTCGTTGTCAGCAATCATCTGCGACACCTAGTGCTCAACATATGTACCCTCTGACATACGCGAGCGAAAGAGCTTCTTTTGCAATTCGTACTTCCAAGATCTAAGGTTAGATCTATGAATATCCTTTAATTCCAACATCATGGTATAATGATCTAATCTTTAGTTCTGACGACGTAATTAAGGAGTCATTGTGGCAAGCATAACGGATTGAGCACTAAAGTTATCATCACGATGAGTCTTCCTAAGCTCATGCTCTACTATTTGCTCAACTCCGGGCTCAGGGCCCGAGAGGATTCTCTATCCAATATAGTAACTTCTCAGCTCCCAGGACTATCCTGAGATTCATTTCCTAATCTGGAAAATTTACGCCGTTAAAGACATTTTCACCCAGGATTATGTCCCTTAACGCTAATCTTTCCAGCCATCTCGATTGCAATAGTCCAACTATCCAATCAATAATTTTGGGTACACTCAAAATGTAATGGTTACTATAGTCCAACTATATGACCAACTACAAGTGGAGTAGTGTCTTGTACAGTCTAACTGTTCAAAGAAAGCAATATTAAATATTAGTCCAACTAATATATTTATAACAACGATAAATAAAATAAAAGAGCGTGTATTGGCAAGTATTTAAATGAAATTACAAATTTAATACTAGCCTCCCACTATTTTTCGGCAAGCCTCTAACCCTCTGTGGAGTACTCGGGAAACCCAGTTTCCTAGTGGGCTAGGATCCCGTTAAATAACACACAACCTTTACTTTGGCCAACAAGTCGTATGAAACTTAACTAGGTAGATCTCTAAGATCAATTGAATCCCATCCAATTCCTAAATCCGGTAGGTGGACCTCCAAGTCCGAAACATATATCCAATATATATATAAATATTTCCAATATATCCTCCTAATCATTTCCTCTGAATCAACTAGCCTTGGCTTCGGCTCAACAAACTTAATGATTCCAGTTAAGCGCGACCCATTGACAGTGGGATAGCTTCGTAATCCACGTCGATGAACTAGAAGTGACATTGACTTTGGCCAACAAGTCACAACTGCCCAAGACATGCGATATAGAACAAAGCTTTCATGGTTCAAACACATCCGCGATGGACATTGATCTTGACTTTGGCCAACAAACCAATGCCAATCTTGGATCTTGAGAGAGAACCACTCAATGGAAGGAAAAACTCTTAATATTTGAGTGAGGTTTTTTTCGCGTAAATTGGCAAATAATTTATTATATTTGATTAGGTCTCATCATACACCCTTAAACATGCATTCTAAAAGCATAATAAGGCACGAATAAAATTAATAATGATATGCGGATGGATATATAACAAATTTGTTTCTAGAACAAATCTCTCTCTTTCTTCTCTCCCGCTAGCACTATTCATTCTTCTACCTAATTACATAATACATTAAAGAAACCTCATTAACATTGAGGGGAATTGGTGAGAAGAGAAATACAAGGAGAATAGAGATAATAGGCTGGACACGCAGGTCCAATTTAAATAAATTCTAAATTTATTACAACAATTTCCAAAATTGCCATCACCCTTCTAATATCCATACGATATACATTATTCATACAAATACATCCAAGTATTCACACAAAGCATGTTATTCAATCAATCTAATCCAATTAATTAATCTTTGAATTAATGACCATCCAATGTTCAAACAACGATTTGATTTGAGCGAGTCAAACTCGTTTAAGAATAAATACTCAAAGTACGTATTCTTGAATTATATCGAACTACAATTTTAAATCCAATTTAAATTGTATCCAATACTAATTCTTATTTAATTCCAAATTAAATAATTACACTTTTAATAGTGCCTTTTAGACTTGGATTTCAAATCCAATCTTAATGGGTCTTAAAGGCCCAATTAGTATCCAATACTATTCAATTAAAGTCCAATGGGCTTTTAATTAATTCTTTAGGCATGGGCTTTGGCCATTATGGATCAAACCCAAGATGACAAGGCCCAATTAGGAATCACCCTATGCCAAAAATCAATTTAGGCCCATTAGGCCCAATTAAATTTTTAAAGGCCCAATTGTCATATTTGGACTTTATGGAAATGGTTTTAGGCCCAATTGGATCCAACCCAATTGTCCAAAACCATACTGGGCCCAACCAAGCCCATTAAGCCCAATTACAACAATTAAATTAATACAATATTCCAAATTACATATTAATCCAATTCAAGTGTAATTAACATAATTAATCAACTAATCTAATGTTTCCAAAACACTAATTAAATCAATTAATCATGCTCATTAATTCCAATTCATGTCCAACACAAATTGAAGCAAAATCAATCCATTAAACATGCTTAGGCTCACAGTTTTGGCAAGGAAATTATCATGCAATTTGATTTCAATCCAATTAAATCAACATCTAACATACATTTCATGCCAACAACACATCCAATGGTCTAATTTTCAAAAAATCACCATGAGTCATATCTAGGGTGCATTCGGCCATGTGGTATATTTTGGGGAAAATTAATCCAATCAATTTTTCACAAAATCAAAGATGCACAAATCCAATTCATCATCATTCAAACATAACCCAACAATCGATTTAGACAAATCATGTTCCAAACACAAAATCCCCAAATTAAAGTCCATAAACCCTAGAATTCAAATCAAACTTAGGATGGCTCTAGATACCATTGTTAATGTCCTACACATGCCACAAGAACACTAAGATGATTTGTGTGTGAATAAATCAAAGACAAGTTGTGGAAGTTACTTACTTTGATCGGATTTAGGATTTCAAAAATTCATGGATGTAGAAGAAGCTCCAAGCCTTTGTAGAGTGTTTCCAACACTTGAGTGAGTTGCCCTATCACCTTGATTCACTCCTTATGTGCTAGCAAGAACAAAAATTGAAAGAAAAATTTGCCCTCCAAGGAAGCAAACTTTCGGCCATGGGAGAGCAAAAGAGAGAGATGAGTTTTGTGTTTTGATTTCCAAAAAACAATTACCAAAATTCTTTTTCCAAAAAGTGTATATACTTTCAAAAGCAAAAGTCAAAGTATGTTGTACAAGAAAGCTTTAAAAGCTCCCAACTACTTCCATCACTCAAGTGACTTGTTGATGTAAGTTGGTGGGTCCCACACTTAAATTCAAAATTCAAGTTGGTTTGCTCAACACAGTTCTGGCTCGGTTCGTTTAATCCGATTAAACGAATTTTTCGTCGTGATGGAATTAAATCTGATTTCATTAAATAATAATGCCTCGCAAAATTATTACGAAAGTCGCTTGCGAATTAATTCCAAATTAATTCGTTCGCTAGAATTAAAATCCAATTTAATTCCGCATTGAAATCCAATTTCAATTAATATATCTAATATATTATTTTAGCCCAAATAAATAAATTAAATAGAAAAATCTAATTTAACTATTAAATTTATTTTACCGATTAATTCCAAATTAATCGTGTTCTCTCTTCTTCACGAATTAATCTCAGATTAATTCATGACGTAATTAATCCCAGATTAATTTTCTCTTTGTCGATTAATCCCATATTAATTCTTGTCGTAATTAATCCCAGATTAATTTTCTCTCATAATTAATCCCGGATTAATTCTGTTCGAGTCAAATGTCATCGGTGAATCTTTGGGAAGCGACCCAAGAGATCCATGGATATGTAGGCAGTAAATACGGCCATCGGACTATCCAAAAAAAAATGTACCCGGTACCACGTTCTTACCGATTTACAAGACATGGTTGGCTTCTAGCAAAGCACTGTGCCTACCCAATTCTCCAGAAATATTCAACGAAGAATATACAATCTTTATCAGGCGTAGTATACGAAGTATTGCAATCCAGTATTAGATGGCACATGCTAGGCCTGAGGCTGGAATTGTGTATGCCCCATACGAAGCATATATCGGATCACTAGCAACTAGTCTCTTTAATCGGATAATCATGACCTAGTCATACTATCCCGATAGCTGCAGCATATGAGAGTACTAGTTCTGTATCCCTGCGTGATCATCATCTCCATATAACCGAAATGATACTTCCATCTTGACATCTTACCAATACACTACGATTCTCAGTAAACTTAGAAGAGGCGTACACAGAACCTGTTAAAGCCCCGGAGGAACAAAACCAAAGCGTACTGATTGTCGCAAGTATTAGCGATGCAAGTCTCAGGTTAAGACCAAATACACCTACCCTGATGCGGATTCTTATAGACACATAGTCATACTACCAATGTGATTCTGATGGGTCTATCTAGAGTGAAGCTGTTCCCGGTCCATTGGCTAACAGAACCTCCTATCACACTTGCATAAGTATCCAATACATAAATATATGAGAACTTTGACGTTAAGCTTCCATAACGCGAACAAGTGCAATACTAGCCTATTCCGCATTATCGATGTCCAGTCTCGATAATACTATGACTAGAGATATTTAATGATTAAACCTTTCGTAGATTAATATTGTCTCATATCTTATTAATCCGGTATTAATCATATGGACTTTTATCATTTATATATCCAAGTAATCCAATTACAAATGATAAAAGAGCAATTTCCTTTGTCACATAGTTAATTTGTACAAGGAACACCATGTCTTTTACAAATAGTGATGCTATGGGTCATAATTGTCCAACAGAGACTGTGTGTGTGCAAGAAAAGTGTGTGAGAGTGATTAAAAGAGAGAAAATAAAAAGGAGAGAAAATTTTTGTAGATTTTTTCTTATGTGTTTTTTTTTTTTTTTTTATAATCCTTAAGAGTTAGTGTGAGTTAAACACTTGTGTGCTATACAAACCATTCATTTAGCAAAAGCAAAAGAAAAGATGCTAAAGCTATTGGAGTTGGTGCTTGGAGCGCCAATCCGGATAATGTAGAGTACATTATATTTTTTTATTTATTAATAAAATAACTGTAAGTGTCCTAGACATGCCACGGGATCTCTAAGCGTGATTCGTGTGTGAATAAAATCAAAAATAAGTTGCGGAGGACTTACATTGATCGGTTGAGTTCAAAATTTTTCATGGATGTTGAAGCTTCCAAGCTCATGGGTGAGTATCCCTATCACCTTCATTTGACTCCCATATGTGCTAGTAAGAACAAATGGAACAAATTTTATCTCCCAAGGAGAAACAAATTTGCCCGAGAGAGAGAGGGGAGCAATCGGTTAATCTTCAAAAGAAAAACCCAATTGCCTTTGATGCTTCTATTCGGCCATTTTATTTTCTTCAATTATAGAGGCCACTCGGCCAAGCTGAAAATGAACCAGAGAGCTATTTTCTCTCTGTAATTCGGCCAATTATTAAAGAGAGAGAGAGCATATGTTTCTTTTTGTTCGGCCATATAGCATTTTGTTCTTAAGAAAAAACAAAAGCATTTTACTTTTTCAATTCATACGGCCTATTTCAAAGAAAAAGAAAAGCAATCAAATGCTTTGGTTTCTTTTTCAGCCCTTTTTAAAGCAAGTGTCAGAGGCTATTAAATCAATTAAAAAGAGAAGCCACTTTTCGGCCTTTTCTTCTTTCTTAATTTTGTGGCCATTCGGTCAAGAGCATTAAAGGTCATTCGGCCAAATACATAGAGAGAGGGAAATTAATTTCCAAAATTAAATATGTTGAGTATTTTATAAGATACCACTAAAACCCATCACTCATGTCAATCACCAAAGATGACTAATGATGTAAGTGAAGTGAGCCACACTTTAAATTCAAAATTCAAGTGGGCTTGCTCAACACACTTCGGGCTCGGATTCGTTTAATCCGATTAAACGAATTTTCCGTCGCGACATAATTAAATCCAATTTAATTAAATAATAATACCCAGTAAAATTATTACGAAAATCGCTCGCGAATTAATTCCAAATTAATTCGTTCGCTAAAATTAAAATCCAATTTCAATTAATATATATAATATATAGTTTTGCCCAATTAAATAAATTAAATAGTAAAGTCTAATTTCACCGTTAAATTTACTTTGCCGATTAATTCCAAATTAATCACGTTCTCTCCTCTCGACGAATTTAATCCCAGATAAATTCTCGACGCAATTAATCACAGATTAATTCTTTCTCTGATAATTAATCCCTGATTAATTCTTGTCGTAATTATCCCATATTAATTTTCTCTCTATTAATTAATCCCAGATTAATATTCTCTCTCTTAATTAATCCCAGATTAATTTTGTTTGAGTCAAACATCATCGGTGAATCTTTGGGATGCGACCCAAGAGATCCCTGGATATGTTGGCAGTAAATACGGTCATCGGACTATCTGAACACGTGCGTATCCGGTACCACGTACTTACCGATTTACAAGACATGGTTGGCTTCTAGCAAAGCACCGTGCCTACCCAATTCTCTAGAAATATTCTTCTACGGAATACAAGATTTTTGTCGGGCGTAGTATACGTATTATTGCGTATTACGATCCAGTATCAGATGTCGCATGCAAGGCCTGGGGCTGGAGTTGTGTCTGCCCCGTACGAAGCATATATCGGATCACTAGCAACTAGTCTATTTATGATCGGAAAGTCATGACCTAGTCATACTTCCCTAATGGCTATAGCACTTAGAGTACCAGTTCTGTATCCCTGTGTGATCATCATCTCCATATGACTGAAGTGATACTTCCACCTTGACATCACACCCAATACACTACGATTCTCAGTATACCCAGAAGAGGCGTACATAGAACATGTTAAAGCCCCAGACGACCAAAACCAAAGTATATTGATTGTCGTAAGTATTAGCGATGCAAGTCTCAGGTTAAGACCAAATACACCTACCCTGATTCGGACTCCCATAGACACATTGTCATACTACCAATGGGATTCCGAGGGGTCTATCCAGAGCGAAGCTGTTTCCGTACCATCGGTAAACAGAACCTCCTATTACACTTGCATGAGTATCCAATACCCAAATATATGAGAACTATGCCGTTACGCTTCCATAACACGCACAAGTGTAATACTAGCATATTCCGCATTATCGATGTCCAGTCTCGATATTACTACGAGTAGGGATATTTAATGATTAAACTTTTGTGGATTAATACTATCTCATATCTTATTAATCTGGAACTAATCATATGGAATTTTATCATTTATATATCCAGGTAATCCAATTACAAATGATAAAAGAGCAATTTCCTTTATCACATAGTTAATTTGTACAACAACACCATGTTCTGTACAAATAGTGATGCTATGGGTCATAATTGTCCAACAATAACTACATTTTCATTTCAAACCATATTAATGGTATTGTCATTACGCATATTAGATTGATGTATAAATTTACTAAGAATGACATAGACCTTAGAATAGTCATGTAATAATACTGGACACTAGATGGTCCGACATTGGGTTAAGTATTACTATTATAAACTATTCTTAAAGTATTTGTATACATTCCTAGTCGTTGGTTTTGGAATACGGTCGAATTCCTATAACCTAGAAGACTAGCACATGTCGTATATTGGAATTTGAGTTCCAATGGTTTAACCCAATGTACCATGAGCTTTGGAAGCTCATATAGACACGTGAGTATTGGTTGGACCGAATAATGAATGACTCATATGTGATTCATAATAGTTGGAAGTACACACTACCGTCAATAGGAATCTCCTCGAGTCGAGTAGCATATGTGATCCTTTGACTATAGGATAATATTGATTTTATGTGAGATCCTCCATATTTTGATGCCATGTATATCAGAAACCTTTCATTGTATGACCTCTAGATGTTCGTTGGGTGTGGACCGATGCACTCATTAATCAAGTGTGAAGCAAGATAGGATCTGTCGGCCCGTATGTGTACCATAAGGGGTTTATGTATCCATGTGAGTAAGTCATGATTCTTAAAGACTTTGGCCAAAGCCGATCACCTAGAGTGGATCGCATCAGTTGTAAAGAATCATGGACATGTCGACATGAGATGTGCGCCCTGGAAACTTGACGGTATATACTATATTTCCTAAGCACAACTTGGATAGCCTACGATGAAGGGATTGCTAAACATATGTGATGACCTCGACTTGTATAGTTCAAAAAGGTCGTTCGTGTTTTTCGCGAATTTGGAGGTGGCCGAATTGCGTACATATTAGCTAGGCTTATATGACGAACATGTCTGAACTTAGAGAGTCCCAATATGAAGTGTACTCGTTGAGCACTTGGGTAGCTGATTAATTTTGATAAAAGATAATATTTGATATTATAATTTTCAACTATGATAATCAAGTGTTATTGGATAACATTGATTATTTACTTTGACCTAATTGGATTAATTGAATTAATTCAATAATTACACAAGGGCTTAATTGTAAAATCATAATTATCTCTACCATTTGAGGATATTATGGTAATTGTAAGTATGTAATAATAAGTGGTTTTGTTTTGATTTGATTTAATTGGATTAAATCAAAGTGGAAAATATTTAACTAATCCATTTCCTAATCCTTGGCTTGATTTAATTGGATTAAATCAAAGTGGGAGACAATAGAGATTAGTCACACCTAATTATACATATTTGGACAAATTAGATTAAGCCCACTTAAAAGTTGATTACAACTTTTATTAATTAAAAATTATCTAAGTATTGCTATAAATAACAAGCTTTAGGAAGGTTTTAATTACAAGAAAAAGAATAAGTATAACCAAAAGCAAAAGCTTGAGTAAGCTATTCTTGAGAGACTAGCTTAAGTTAGAGAAGTGTTTAGAGAAGCTTGTGAGGTCTCTACAACATTTCATCTAGGAGAAATCAAGATTGGATCTTGAAGTGAAGCTTGGTAGTATTGGAAACAAGATTGGATCTTGGAGACAAGTTTGCACACCTTGGAGGTTCTCCAACCATTTCAACAAAGGAGAGGTAGATTGGATCTTGCATCAAGCTTACTAGGTAATGTTTGATCTTCTCCTAAGCTATGTTCATTTGTGTATTAGATGCATGATCACATAGCTTACTCTTGAAATAAGGCTAATCAATTGTGTTAGGATACTTTAGAAGTATAAACACAACATGTTTATGTATTAGGTCAAAGATGTTCATGTTGGACATGGAACAATTAATAAGAGTTTGGAACTCTAGATTAAAGCTTAGAGCTATGGCTACCATTTTAGAATCACTTGACCACCTTTGGGTGACCTAGAATTGTTCATGAGACATTTCTTATTGGGATTCTAGTTTGAGTTGTAATTTGATTCAAAGAAATGCATATATATATATATAATATATATATATATATATATTATATATATATATATATTTAGAATATATATATTTTTATTTTATAATAAATGTTGTGGTTGGTTTTGAAATTAAAATTATTTTGGGTGATTTTTAAAGTGTTTTAAGGTTTTTTGTTTTTAGAAAATAATTTTTTTTTAAAAAAAAATAGCTTGGGCTGCTCTCGGCCAAATTGGCCGAGAGCATGGCGGTTTTCCGTAAAACACTTGGAAAATAAAATATTGTATTTTATTAATTTTAAAAATACACCCATGCTTGATATCCACGGGTTAGACCCACTTCCGCTGCGTGGGGCACTGATCCGACCCTAGGGATTCCACAACTGCCTCAACAAAAGCATGACATGGACATAAAGCAAAAGTTGAGCAATCATGTTGTCTAAAGCATAAATTATTGACGCTAGATGACATACACAAAAACTAAGAACGGATCTCAAGGAGATCTAATGGTGACAAGATCATCTTTATATTGGCATTCATCCTAAATTTCTTTGGCTTTTGTAGACATAGGTATCTCGCCATAAAGGACACATGAAGCTAGTTTTCATAATATTTTGGCTTAAAATACCCATGGATGATACATCTTTCTGTTTCTTGGAGAGTAACAAAAAGACGTCACTTCTTGTCAATGTTGTTGGATTCAATGCCTCTTCGCAGGGAAGCTGCTGAGACAGCTCTAATACGTTGTGACTATTTAAAGGTTAACTGTTGGGGCCATTCCAAATGGTGGATGGGTTGTTTCTTTCTATTTTTTGGACTTGCTGGCCAAAAGACAATTTTCTAATCTCTAATGTAGATAGATGGAATGATTTGAACCAGGTGGATTGGAGGATAGACATAGGAATAGTCATATGACCATTCTAGACTGACAGTTTCAACCCAAATGGTAAGACTCTGGTGCTTCCTTAACCACCATCTTATCTCATGAGCTAAAGCGGGAATAAGATCATCAATTAAACTTTCATCAATTCTTTTACAATGAGGATGATGAAGATTTTGGTCAATAATGAATCCATTAACGAATCCATTTTCAAAGAGTGTGACGGACTTCCATGGACTTAAATTGAAAAAGTCTTGCCTGTTAATGAAAAAAGTGTTGTGGCCATCCCAAAGATTGCTGACAATGGAACTCCATGTAAAAAAGTTTGTAGGGATTCTGTTCATTATATCTTCAGCTACCTCTGTAGGAAGATATGAGCTATGTCTTGTATGATTCCTTTCAACAGTTGTCCATAGTTAAGCTGCATAACTAGGATAAATAAGTGCTTTGTGAGGACCAGAAAGATCAGTAAATTTCTCTTGAAATTTGTGCTCAAGATCTTATGTTGAAGAAGACACCATAGAGATGTGTATTGGAAATTTGAAATCTCTGATGGCAGTATGAACCATAATTCTTTTATAGAGTGACTTCCTGTTGAGTATGGTTCCCCAAAATTCATTACTGGATTTAGTCTGCAGGGCAAGTTGTCCATCGGTGGGAATATTTAAAGTATGAGGATCTTGACATATCTGCTTTAATTGACGCAATGCCTCAGTCTATGCGGGACCCACGCTGGTGCATTCTTTCTCATCATCTTGGACAACTGGCTGGTGTGAATGGTGACATGTAGCAAGAAATCCTTAAGATAATTGACTATCCCAAGGAACTGTTGAAGTTGCTTCCTCGAGAATTTGTCATCTGGAAAATGTAGAAGTTCATGTGCGTTGTGCTTTCCTGGACAATAATGTCCATCTTTGAACACAATTCCTAAAAATTCTATGAAATCTTTTCCTATCTAGTTTTTTCTTTCTGAAAACATGATTCTATATCTTTGGACAAGATTTATGAATTGACATAATAAGTGGCTGTGTGAATCAACATCTTTTGAAAAAAAAAGTAAGTCATCAATGTACACCAGTGTATGATGGATTATTGGTTGAAGATTTTTTTCATTGCCTTCTGAAATAGTGATGGCGCTACCTTGAGACCAAAAGGTAAAGCTTTCCATTGGTAATGAGCATTGGGTATGCAAAAGGCTGTTTTGGGCCTTTCGTTTGGGCTTATACCCAATTGCCAAAATCCTTCCTTAAGATCAAACTTTTAGAAGATCTGAGATTCTCTTATGTGAACAAATAGAGAGTTGATCTTGAGCAAATGAAACTTGTCATCTTTCAAAAAAGCACTGAGATACTTTTTTCCACGGGCATTCTCAGACCGCTTTTCCACATAAAAGGCTTGACAAGCCCAATCTGAAGTAGTGGGCTCAATTAATCCTTGTTGTAGCAACTAGTTGCATTCATTCTGGGCCAAATCAAGGTCTGAATGAGTCATCCCCGGATTTGAAGCCTTTGTTGGGTTGATATCCTCATTAAGCTTGAAAGGAAGCTTAATAAAGAAATCTTCATTTCTCCATAATGGCTCTGGATGAGTAAAATCACTGTGAGACTCTGACCAGAATGGAGAAAATTGTTTCTTCAATTCTTCAAAATCCACTGCTATTGTAGAGGGTTGGAACAACTTTGGAACTGTAGTATAGGGTTTAATGAATCTTTTAAACCGAATACCATCAGGCTGGATCTGAAGCTTCTTGGCTTGATGATAAATATCAAAATCAATCAAAATATCTTTATTCGATAAACTAAAACCAATGACTCTGGTCCAAATAATACAATCATGGAAAATTGAATACTAATAGGTATTTTGGTGATGAGATCCGTATGGAAGAATTCACCATCAGTAGCTTTGAAATATTATGTATGCTCCATCCATGCTTCTAAAGGCAACACTGCTAGATTCATCATGCTCAAGTGGGCTCCTGTGTCTATAAACCCAATGACCTTAATGGGCTTTTCATATTTTGACGGCAAGATCTGTAACTGGACTAAAGGAACTGGAACAGTAGGCTTTAATGCCTGACATGGTTGTATAAAGAACACCGGGATGTAGCTGTCAGAGCTACTAGTATCATCTGAACTAGATTCACATGAGCTTGAAGGCTCGTGACTGTTGAGAGCAAACACGATTTCACTATTAGGCTGATCTTTTTCTGAAAACCATGATTATGCATCAACATCATCAAGATCAATCCTAGAGGACTGATGGATCTGTTGAACCATCTTAGTAGCTTGCTTAAGATTCTTAGGACAATCCTTTGAGAAATGCCATTTCTTTTTACAAATGAAGCATCTGCTATCTTTAGGCTTTCCGCTCTGATCCTTCTGCTTGAAATATCGGATGGGTTGCCATTCTTTGTGCTGTTTCTCCTTCTTGCTCATTTTTTTTTCTAAAAAAGCTTATGATGCGACTTCATTTTGGAAGGACACGCGATTGTCTTATGATCTTTGCACTTGATTTGTATATAAGTCTTTTTACAAGCATATTTGAATGGTTGGTTGTCTTTGAGCATCTCTTTGACAAATGTTCTCTGTTCACAAAGCTTATCAAGAGCTCTGAGGGTGATTTGATGAATTCCTCCAAGTGACATATCTGTCACCTTTTACTTTATGGCATGTATCAAGTGCTGCATTTCATCATGTAATTCCTCTGGCAAAGAGGTAGCATATGTATGCTTTAGATTCAGATCATTGTATCTGTTAAGCTTGTAAAAATTCTTGGTCATTCTCTAGAAATTGATGTTGAGATCTTTAACTTTCAACGAGCAACACCTCATTTGAAAGTATTCATTGCTAGCCTGTTCTAACAATGGGGCTCTTTCTCCAAGGAATTCTTTATGGATGATTCCCATGGCTATCGCCGCTGAATCGACCTGGTAGAATTACCGTTGTCTGTATTCTCCAAGACTGAGGAACCATTCTCTCAAGGCTCCTAATGTGCGAGAGATAAATTCTACAAGGATATTATACAACATAGCTCTTGGATTTATCAGCATAACATCAGTCCAAGCTATGAATTCTTATACTTATGTGACCATTTGGACGGTGGGACATCATCAAAAGTGAACCAAGGACATGTTGCAGGCTTAGAAGAAGCTGGATGAGGTTGTGTTATTATTTCTTTAGGAATCTGTTTTGTTGTAGCGTCAGGTTCTTCTGTCATTGGCTTATTTGATCCAGTAGATGTTACCATTAACATCTTTGTGATGTCTGCCATCTCACTAGTTGACTCAGTGGATTAGATTGGATGGAACCATTCTTAGACTCTGAGGATTCACGTGATTGTTCAGAATTTTCAGGCTCTTTAGTTGAAAGATGTTGGGTTAAATTTACTGAGTGGTTACAGCTGGCTGTGTCATTGGTGTCTATAGTGGTATAGTTGGGAATTGTGTTTCTGGAACATAAGTTTGCGAAGGACCGGGTTGTGATATCGGTTGTGGTGTTGGTGGAACTGAGCTTTGTGTATATTATCTTTTGGGAGGTACTGATTTCCAAGTATCATGGGTACTACCATAGAGTTTTGACAAGTCTGTTTAAGATGAGGTAAATGATAGTGGTGGATATGGTTGGTATGTTGGATATGAGAAAGTAGGGGAAAATGGGCTAGGTGTGAAAGCTTGGGGAATAAATGGCGTATGCCTGTCAACATCCATTTTTGCAAGTTTAGCTTTGAATCTTTTTATCTTAGCTTCCTTATGATCAAATTCTGGACCAAAATAGTTATGAGAGACCATAGTTCTTAGATCTCTGTCAAGTTGAGCAATTTGAGCCACTGTCATTTCATAAAGCTGTTGTAGCTGAATAGCTAATGAATGCACCTTTGTTTCTGTCCTTTGAACATGTTAAACAACCGATCAAATTTAGTCTCAATAATGTGTAGTACAATATTTTGAACTCTAGCATTCCGCGTGTGCCAGTTTAGTACAACTTCATGTTGCCTAGGTTTTCCCCCTGACCATTAGGTGTAACTGTAGTTGGCTGGACATAAGGTCTAGAAACAACCTTAGTTTGTTGATCAATAGTCTTCTCGAGCGGTGAGAACTGCTCCTGATAAGAAGATGTTGATGTTTGAAACATCATTCAAGATTGTATCTGAGGGGGATATTTGGGAGCCATGGGTTTCTTTGAGCGACAGCCCATGAGGGGAATACGCTTTACGATATGACCAGATTCGTCTTTGAGCATTATCTCATATTTTTCTCTATTTTCTTTGAACCTCGAAGGTTGAAGTTCTTTCTTTTCCATTTCTCTATGGATGCCAACGGTAGAGCTGCTTTTAGAATCATCTCGCCATAATCTTTCTGGTTTGCACGGAGACTTTGGCTTTTAAGGCTTTTTTCTTATCCTCGTCCTAAGGATATCTTCATCATCATCACTATCATTAAGAAGATGACATTCACAACCTGGATCGCACAAGCCTGATCCTGGTACATCCCAGATAAAGTGACAATCGATCTTTGAAGCATATACCAGATAGCCTTCTATATTAAAAGATTCAACTGGGATATCATTTTGTCGTAGACCATTGGTCAGATGTGGAGAAATCATACAGGAAAATAGCATCGCACTAGCATCTGGTTCAGGAAAATATGTGTGAACAGTACCATCTGTCTGTCTAGAGAAGACAACTGTAGTGCTTTGGATCGGCTGAGAATTCTAGAGGAATTTTCCATAGTTGGTCAGCCATTCCAAAGGTATGAGCTTTAGCAACTCTTCCTTCTAAATCTGTCGAGGGATCTGCACGATTATAGACACCTTTTCAGCAGAGGTATGATCTGCCAAAATTATGAGAGCATCTGAAGATGCTTCGATAGATGGTAGATCTAAGGCATGGTTCTGCAGACGATACACCAACTGGTGGTGTAAGGTAGCCATTATGGATTTCTCCACTTGATCTGCACCTTGAATCTGGACTTGAATCTTCAAGGCTATTGGCAGATTTGGATCCTATAAAGACAAATTAAAGTTTGGGTAGAAGGTTAACAACACACTCCCAACATAGATAGTTGTGAGAATAATGCCAATCACTGTTTGTTGGTACTCCTTAAATCTGGAATCCAACAGAGCAAGTCTAGGTGTGACCGGTAATCCTTTCCATCCATGAAGAGTTAAGATAACTCTTACAGCACCCACGTAGAACCCTTCTGATTTCCAACTGGAGATGAATTCTTTAGGAATCTCCTGGACAACATACTGTTCATTTTTCGTAGATCTGAGAGCACACTGATCCAGTTTGGAGGACTGGACATACTCTTTAGAAGTATGACGATTTGTAGAGATCAAAGTAAAAATACTCCGAGTAGCAGCACTGGGTCTTTTGTACAAGTTATACGGGTTTAAGAGAAGTAAATGGGTCTTAGTAACTTGAACACCTTCTGGAACATTTGAATATTCCAAAAATTTTCAATCTTTGAAGTTATTCTTTTAGAGCATGAATGGGGTAAGGAAAAAGTAGAGGATAGTTTAACTAAATCACTAGCAGGACTGGACAAAGAAGAAGAAGGCTCTAAATTAGGCATAGCTGTAATAACTTGACTGACTCTCAAAGTGTTTAGACAATATGAATGAAGACGATTCTCTCTTAATCACACAGGAATAGACTCCACCACTACCTCTATTACCAATCCCTTATTTTTCTACCTTACTGTTCATGAAACGAGCATGGCTCTGATGCCAACTATAGTGAAACTTAGTAACCATAGTGGATGTAGCCTGATAGGTCTAATTTACCGGGTGAACCACTATAAATTATGTGTCACATTGTTATATTTATTTATTCTTTCCTGGTGCTGTCACTCAGTAAATTTTGAGGTGTTAAAATCTCAACAACTAGTATTAGGAGCAGGTTAGTGGATATTCATATTAAGTGAGAGCAATGGGTAGGAAGAGTGCCAATGAGGTTGAAAAATTTAATGGAGCTGACTTTCATCATTGGAGAATGCAAATTACAGAATATTTATATACAACGAAACTAGAAGTACCATTGGAAGGCATGGTTCAAGCAGACATGATTCGAACAGATTGAGAGAAGCTTGACAAAAAGGCTTTAGCAGTGGTCCGACTCACACTTCCTAAGAGTGTGAGTGTACATATTATAAATGAGACAACAACATCCGGGCTTATGAGTACTCTATCAGATATGTATGAGAAATCGAGTGCTATCCAATAAATCCATTTGTTGAGGTAACTTTTCACCTTGAAAATGTCAAAAGGATGCTCGGTGAATCAAAATGTGGTACTGGTGAATGAGATCATTGATAAGCTACATTCAGTGGGGATCACATTTGAAGAACACTTAAAGTGTTTGGTTTTGTTAACTTCTATGTCTGATTATTAGGATACTACTGTAAATTCAATTTGAAACTCCAGTAGGAAAAATGAACTTGTGTATAAAGAGGTACGTGACACCCTACTTAGTGAAAAGGCAAGAAGAAGAAATATCGGGGAGCTTCACAATTGCTCCATTCTCAACACTAAAAAAAGAGGTAGAACATCTAACAGAAATTCCAACAATTGTGGAAGATCCAAATCTAGAAAGAGAGAATAAAGCAAATCTAAAATTGTAAAACAGATGGATGAATGTTGGCATTGTAGAAAGGTATGACACTTGAAAAAGGATTATCAGGCTTGGAAAATTGAATAATAGAGCCAATGTAACACATGAGATCGACAGTGACGTCTTGATCTTAAGCGCATATAATTCATTGGAATCTTGGGTGATCAATTCGGGGGCATCATTTTATTCAACTTCAAGTCGAAGTATCAATGATAATTACGTACCCAGTAATTTTGGCAAGGTTCACCTTGCTGATGATGAAGCTCTTGACATTGTGGGTAAGGGCGAGGTCCAAATTGAATTACCAAATGGTAATTCGTGGAAGTTACTATTAGGGTTGGTGCTCGGAGTGTCAATCCAGATCGTATTTATGTCTGATTCATGAATATGAATAATTACTTTTTTCCATAACATTACTTATTTATGGTACTACTTCTTGCTTTTATATACATATTCGATCTAATTACGATTAGATTGAAACTAAATATGGTTTAGTGATATGTATATATTAGACAAATATCCGATAATAAATTTTGTAGTGCGCTGTTACAAAGTAGTTTGTAATTGACATTGGGAAGTATCACTACTAAAAGTATATTATCAAATAAAGCTACTGGTCAAGATTTACTAACACGGGTCGGTTAGTAAAATCTATTGAGACCAGTACATGTCGTATATCGAGACTTGGTCCGATGGTTTATCCCAATGAACCATGAGTCTTGGGAGACTCGTATAGACATGTAGATTTTTATTTGATAAACATTGAATGACTTACTGAAGATTTCCTAATAAATGGTACACCAACGTCAATAGGAATCTTCTCAAGTCAAGTAGCATAGTGGTCATTCGACTTGAGATACCACTGTGGATATATGAGTTATCCTCCACACTTTGATGGCAGTCACGTCACCGATCTATTTAGATCAGATCTCTACCTATTTGTTGGGTGTGGACTGATGCTTATGATATCATGTGAGTATCAGATAGAATCCGTCAGTCCTGTGTACATGGCATATGTATCAGGTACGTATTTGCGATCTAGTAAATCCATGGCTGTGGTATACTTCGGAAGCGAGTTCCGAGTGTTATTTAAAGATCGTAAATTTGAAAGTCGACTATATTATACCTTAGGGATTTGACATTCTTATCTATATCTCCGGTATAATATTGGTAGCCTGTGACAAAGGGATTACACGTATGCAATGACATCGACTTGCATAGTTTAGCGAGATTATCCATGGTCGTCATAATTTACGAGTGGGTGAATTATGGACACGAAATTGGATTTCATGACGGATAAACCTAAGCTTAGAGTGTCCCACAATATGAAGTGTACTCGTTGAGCACTTGGGCAACACATTATGAATAATATAGATTATTCGTAATACTTTACCGAATTAAATGAGTTAATTCGAGTCATTTAAACGGTTAAACAAAAATACATGCATTAGGGGCATTTCAGTCATTTGATAATTAATGTGTATTTGTATTTGATACAAAATTTGATTTGAAACATATTAATTATTTATAAAATGAGATTTTGACACATGCCATTAATATATGTACTTGTTATTTAATGTAAATAAAAATACTTATATAATAATAATCGCATTAATTAATTATTTAGAAGTTTAAATGTTAAATATCTAGATAATTAAATTATTCCAATATTACATAATTATTATGCAATATGTTTGATTATTATTGGTTATATGTGGCATGATTCTATTAAGCTTGAAGTTTACAAATCGGATTTGTTAACTTAAAGCTTATTATTATTTAATTAGATTAAAATGATCAAATGACCAAAATGCCCTTCACCCCCCTTCAAAGTCGGTTATAATTGCTTTATAAAGTGAGAAAATTTTGTTTTCTCATCTAAGGGAAGCCAGGCCGAAGTCCACCAAAGGAAAAAACACCCAAAATTTTCTTGAAGAATCAAGGAAGAAAGTGAATAAAATCAAGAAAAAGTTTAAGGAATTTAGGAGAGTTGGAGGTAATCTTCATAACTCTTAAACTTAGAAAGTTTTTTTCTTGTTCTTGAGTATCTAGACAAGTTCTAGGGTTTCTTCCTTTCTTAGATTTTGGGGCTTTTTGATTTGGAGGATGGATTTGGAGGCTAGATGCATGTGTGAAGTTGGATTGGATAATATTATTGTAATATTAGTTCAATTTTGTCATTTGATGACTTGTTGTCATTCTAGAGTGTTATGACCACTCTTGTAACTCATAGAATTGTTCTTGAGTTCTTCATAGGTGGTGGCTTTGGTTGGTGTTAATGTTGAGAAAATTGGATTTAAAGCATGAAAAATGATATTTTTAGTTACCAAATCAGATCTGGAATTTTTGTGATGAAAAGTATGTTTTATAAATGTATTGGATGTGTTTTGGGCATTGGAACAATTGCTGGAAATTGTTTCGGAGTTGAAATATGTGAAAACAGTGAAAAACGGAATTACCGGGTGAGTTTCAAGCTTATCGGGTTTCCGCTGTCCAAACAGTGAATTGGTCACTGTTTGGGCAGTCCATGAACTGCCCAAGCACTATTCTGGCTGACCTGGGCAACCCTCATGTGTATTGGTTGGTCGGTTTGGACAAAAAACGCATTTTATGCCATTTTGTGGAAAAACATTTTCGTAAAAGTTTCGCGATGTTTCTAACCAATTTATGTTATTATTTGATATCGAATAAATATGTTTAAGTGAAATATGAATGAATTATTCATATTGGATATTGAATAATTTATTTGGTAACTTTAAAATTTTTAAAGTTACGATTTCACCCAAACCGCGCGCTTCCGCTGCTCCCGCGCTAAAACCCCAACAGTTACATGAAGTGAGACATATTTTGGGCTTAGTACAAAATTTGATATCTGTGGATCAACTGGATCTAGAAGGTTGTGTTACTGAGTTCTCTAACTATTGTTGGAAAGTTACAAAAGGAGCTTTAGTCTTGGCTCGTGGGAAGATGTCGCAAACTCTCTATACGATCATGAACTCCAAAAGCTTAGCAGCTACTATTGAGATTGATGATGCTAATATATGGCATCGTCGCCTTAGGCATATTAGTGAGAATATGATGAAATTTTTGTAATAAAAAAGTAAACCGCATGGTGTAAAATCAGTAAATATTGGACTGTGTGAAGATTATATCTTTGGGAAACAAAAGATTGTTAGTTTCTCAAAATTTGGCAAAACTACAAAGAATACTGTAGGACACAGAAATCGACGACGCTATTCCAGGCTCGCGGCCCGGTCGGGAGTACGGAGTAGCCCACGGGGGAACTAAACCAGAGAAATAACATGGAGTCGCCACCCGGTGTGAACCGGGAAAATGATTTAAGGTCGCACTCACCCCTCGCAAGGGAAGACCTCAAACCGTTGGGTTCGGATTGGTCCCTTACTTATGCCACTTGTAATGAATGGATTTATGCAATAATATAACCAAGTCTACGCAACATGCACATGAAAGAATAACCTATGTCTAAGTTCGCATACAACCTCTATCTAAGTTTGCATGCTTTAAAAGTAAGTCATTATAACGACAAGCATACAATATCACACAATGAGCATGTTGAATTATCAAACACAAAGAATAAATAACATCCTAAACATAAACGTAAATTAAATTACTATTGCAAAAGAAAAATAACTAAATCATGCATAAAGAAATATCATAATCATGCTTAAAAATAAGTAACTTATTAGACTAAATCATGCTTAAAATGCAAGGTTGGATGAAACGAAACATGTGAATCTCTCAAGTGGTACATGGCATTGTATCCCAAGTGCAAACCGCAATACCATCCATTCGGATTCGGCTACGGAACTTACGTCCGGGTTTCCATCCGATATACCACAAGAGAGAACACATATTTCGTTCATCCGGAAATCACATCATGCACCAATCCACAATACACATATGAAATAAAGTACTAAAATAAATGAAAATAAAGGATAATAAATAAAGAAGGTGCCCTCAGGTCTAACCTCTTAAATCGTCTCTCGGAAGTGCGCTACGCGGTTGTCGGAAGGGTTGATGCTCCGCAACTCCTCCGGTTCACTGGTTCAATGTTTTCTTTCGCTGTTTCACTGTTTGGGCTGTTGTTTTTTACTCTGTTTTGCTGTTGTTTTTGCTGGTCAGGGGCTGTGATTTAGGGGCTATTTTTGGTGGTTAGTGGATGTGTTTCAGGGGCTGTTTTTGGTGGTCAGGGGCTGTGTTTCAGGGACTGTTTTTTGTAGTCAGGGGCTGTGTTTCAAAGGCTGTTTTAGGGGTATTTTCGGTGGTTACAGGGGCTGTCTCAGGGGCTGTTTCAGGGGATGTTTCAGGGGCTGAGAGAGATAGTGTGTGAAGAATAAGGCTGTGAGGGCTGCTAGGTTTTATGGTTCTTTTGTTGCTAGAGTCGGTGTGTATGAGGGGCATGTGCTGAGCATGTTTTAGCGTGTCTTGGCTGTGAATGAGAGAAGATAGAAGCTGCGTCGTGTTAGGGTTTATTACGTGGTGTTTGTTGTTCAGTGTCTTGGTGCGGTTTGATTTTTTTTTATGGCTGTATGGTTCGGCCTCTTTGTTTGTTTCTAGTCGGTGTAGTTTGCTTGAAAGGGTTTGTTGGTTGCTGAAGGTCTTGTGTGCAAGGTGTCTGTGTGGGTTGTCGAGTGTATGAAAGAGAAGGGCAGGTTAGAGTGCGTTATGGTGTTGAAAGTGGGATGGTTGAAGGGCTACGTTGATTTGTTTAGTTGCTGTGTGTCGAGTGAGATTGAGAGGTGACGATGATGAGGGGAGTGATGAAGAGTTGAGTTAGGGTTTGTACGTGAAGGCTGTCTAATGTCTAGTGTGCGTGAGGGTTGTTAAATGAGAGAGAGAATGTGGCGCTAGGGTTTTGGGTGTTGTTTTTGGGAGAGAGAAGAGAGAAGACGTGAGCTATTAGGGTTTTTTCAAGAGAAGGGGAGAAAGAGCGAGAGAGATGGGAGAGACGTGAAAGAGGGAGTGGATGCGAAAGAGGAGAGAAGGCCAATGGAGCTTAGGATTTTTATTTCTTTTTATAGTGGAGAGGGAGGCTATCAATTATTTAATGGAGAGAGTGATTAGTGGCTTTAGGGTTTGGCTTTTTGTGCTTTGTTGAATTTGTTACTTGTTCACGTGGTTGGCATGAAGAGAGGGGATTTGTTGCTTGGCTTTTTGTTGAAAAGAGAGGTGAGGCATGTGCTTTATTTAATTGATTTTTTGCTTTGTGTTTATGTTTTCACGTGGGGTGCTTTGACATTTTTATGTGTGAAGAAATTGTGAGGCTTAGTGATTGGAGAGAGAAAGGTTATTTGGTAGGTTTGTTTGTTTCTTTGTGTTTGGTCTTTTGGTGTGGATTTGGGTAGGGTTATTTAATTGATTTGTTGGTAAAGTGGCGTGAATGGCTAAAGTGAGTGGGTGTGGCTTTTGTGATTTGTTTATTTTCTTTGTGAGGTTCATTGGCATGCATGAGTGTTTGGCTTATTTTTGTGTTTTATTATTCATGCTGAAGGGCTGGCTCTTTTTTTATGAGAGAAGTGGGAAGAGTCGAGGGAGAAACGTTAGAGTGGAGAGTCTAGGGTGTCATTTTAAGGTTTGGGCCGGGGATAAATTTTAAGACAGAGGCCTAACGAGCAAACCCGAAGCTAAGCAAGCGAATTAAATCCAATGAGATATCAATTTTTGACTCTTTCCTTCCAACGTCTGTTCCCGCGCGACTTCCGCGATTAAAAGGTAGTTCCTCCGCACGAGGCCATCATCGGGACTTATATGCTAAAATGCAGTGCCTACAGTCGCCCCCACTTGGAGGGGACTTGTGCAGTGTGTGACAATGACAGTCCTATTAAAGTTTGTGCAATGCATTTTTACTTACCTGGCTCGCCAGCTGCCACCTGACTTGCCTGTTGCTTTAAACTGTGTTAATGATGTAGTGGGCCTCGACCCCGGGACGCATCCCAAAACTTCAACTGATGTGTGGGCCTCGACCTTGGGCTTTATTCCCAAAAATGTGTTGAATGTGATGGCGAGGTGTTGTCGACCTCTGGGCTTTGTTCCCAAACTGTGTTGTTAGGTGGTCCATTCCCGAACCGTTACTGTGAGGTGGTCCATTCCCAAACAGTTACTGTGAGTTGGTCCATTCCTGAACTGTTACTGTGAGGTGGTCCATTCCTAAACCGTTACTGTGAGGTGGTCCATTCTCGAACCGTTACTGTGAGGTGGTCCACTCCCGAACCGTTACTGTGAGGTAGTCCATTCCCGAATTGTTACTATGAGGTGGTCCATTCCCGAACCATGTTCCATTCTCGGAGTGCCATTCTCGGCTTGTTCATTCCCGAACTATGCTCCATTCTCGGAGTGCCATTCCCGACTTGGTCATTCCCGAACTGTGCTCCATTCTCGGAATACCATTCCCGGCTTGTTCATTCTCGAACTGTGCTCCATTCTCGGAGTGCCATTCCCTGCTTGTTCATTCTCGAAACTTGTTCCATTCTCGGAGTGCCATTCCCGGCTTGTTCATTCCCGAACTGTGTTCCATTCTTGGAGTGCCATTCCTGGCTTGTTCATTCCCGAACTGTGTTCTATTCTAAGAGTGCCATTCTCGGCTTGTTCATTCCCGAATTGTGTTCCATTCTTGGAGTGCCATTCTCAGCTTGTTCATTCACGAACTATGTTCCATTCTTGGAGTGCCATTCCCAGCTTGTTCATTCCCGAACAGTTCTGTATGAGAAAGGGTAGACTGGTCGCCTCTAGTCGCAATTCATCTTTCTGTGATGTTACATATCAACACAACTGTACTGCTTCTCACGAGATAATCCTGATAGCGAAACATATTTTTGTCCTCAACGAATGCTTCGTGTCGAAACCAGAGAACCTTCAAAGTACTTAATACACTCAAATCCGATCGTCTGAGTGAGTGATCTGAACTAGACTCCCAGTGTGTGTGTGCCAAGGCTCTTTCACAGCTTAATCCTTAAGTAAGCCAACTCGATGATTTCGTCTCGAAGAATTGGATCAGTGGGTCTAACCAACCTAGACGTCCTTATTATACTCTGTGATTACTTCTGCATACTTCACATGATATGGTTTTCTTCTTTTTTCTTTTGTCCCATTTTTTCTTTCTTTTCATTTTTGAATTTTCTTTTTCTTCTTTCTTTTTTCTCTTTCTTTCTTTCTCTTTTTTTCGACACAACCTACCCTTTAAGGTAGCATTTCTCCTCATGGTGGTCCTAATACTCGCCAATGGGTAGCTTCACGCTTATCGGTTATAGGTGGTCTATATTTTTTTCTTTTCTTTTCTTTTCAGTGACTTTTTATTTGTTTCCAACCATATCACATATCTTAACATGAGTAAACCAGGATGGACATCTAGGCAGACGGTCATTCACTGATCCTCCATCTCTTCGACTAGTCATCTCACCGACTACTCAGGCTTCTATTGCTAAGATCCCATAATCAAGTGTTCGTGAGTCTAGCCGAGATCAACCACTCAGAATACCGGATGAGAGCACATCTCGCACTTATCATTTCTAAGGTTTCTCCCTACAGAAAACAATGTCATCACCGGACATATGCCTAACCATCAATGACTTCTCTCTCTTTTTCTTTTTTTTCACTCTCTCACTCCACGAAAATCTTCCTTTCAACTGCTGAAAATATGGGCTTCGCCCCCTGGGATCCATTCCCGACACTGATACTGACATGGGCCTCAACCCTAGGATTTCTTCCTGAAACTAATACTGATTCATTATTGAACCTGATAACACTATACCATTGCTACTTCTGGCTAGTTTGCCTTCGCCGCTTTCTTTCCTTCTTCTTTAAAACCTGTGATTACAACACAGAACAAACACAAAAAGGGATGCAAATACGTTACGTGTATGCATGCATGCATGAATGAATTCCCTATTCCATTGGGTTAGGTCTTCTGCCGATTCCTCAGGTGACTGCTCGGTCTTCTCTTTTTCAGGCAAAAATACAACTTCAATCTCTTCTGGTATATCTACATATGATGCAAGGACTTCATCCATCAATGCCAACTGTTCAAATCTCTGTGAGACCCACTCTTGTTCAGGTAGCTCTGCTTCTGTTAATACCCGCATGGACTGTATCTCAACTTCCACCGGCAATACTGCTTCTATTGCCTTTCAAACTTCTTCTTTTCTTAAACACTTCAACTGAATGCCATTCGCTTGTCTTTTGTATAGTTCTCCCTTCAGACTCACGTATTGAGAAGCCAACTCCTGAATGATTATCTTGTTCTTCTTGAAAGGTAAAGACTCAGGCAAGTAAGTGAAATGAACGTATTTATTATTATTAAGAAAAAGGTTCGAACAATTAGACAAAATCAATGTCTTAGAAATACAGGATTGCAATCAAATAAACCAAGGAAAACATCTTCATTGTCTGCGGCATTGTCTTCTGTCTTCTTTCTCAGCCTATGGTTCTTCACTACTGCCATCCTCTATCCCAATGAAAGAAGCTGAGTGGTTGAGAGCTTGGAGGACGAAGCTTTTCGGGCAGGCCGGAGTTGATCATGTAGGTGGGTTGTGTAACAGAGTGGTAGTTCGGTAGAGGGTTTTCTGTATGTGTTGGGTTGTTCTTTTGTGGGTCGGGTATTTTGTGGGAATCTATGAGGTCTTGGATTTCATGGCCTAAGGCGGGTGGCAGTTGTCGGTGTCATGGCCATGTTGCTGGTGGTAGTGACAATAAAGGTTCACTTTAGGTATGGCGGTGGAGGGTATGGAAGTGGTTTGCCTTCTAAGGGTTTTAAGAGTCCTTGTCCCTTCAACTTTTCAAACACCTTTGACAAAGGTCTACCAAGGTTGGAGAATTTCCTGTTTCTGATGGCAACGACCTCGGCAGTAGCGGGCTTGGTTTCAGAAGGCCCCCAAAAGGCCTTCTATTCTGGCCATAGAACTTCTTATTCTCAGCTTCCTCCTCTTTAATGTCCATAACAGTCTCCCTCAACTGTCGAAAATCTCCAATCATAGAGGTCATCCTCCTCAGCTTGCTATAAATAGAGGGCTTAGTGCCCTTGATGACCATTTTGATCTGGTCCTTCTCCGAGGGCCAGTTTTCATTTTCAAAAGCTGACTTCTCCAGCGATCTATATAGTATTTGAAGTTCTCCTCCGGCTTTTGCTTGGTATTCTCCAAGTCGCGAAGCGACAAGTTGAGATCTCTCCAAGTCCGTAACATACTGTTTTAAAAAAAGCTTCTACTAGTTCCCTTCAATCTTCCTTAACCTTTCTTTCAAGGCTATGGTACCACAATACGGGTGCCCCCTCAAGCGACATCCCAAACATCTTCTGAACTTGCGTTTTTGTGACAGGCCCACTGAACTCATTACCGAGACATATTGCCAGAGATGGACCCTCGGGTCCCCATTTCCATTGAATTTGGCTATGTCGGGCATCTTAAACTGAGCTGGTAGCTGCTCCTCAAAGGTCATCGCCTCATAGTCCAATAAGTCCTCACGCTTACCCTTTAGTTTACGGGTAACTGACTCCACTTGATCATAGAGTTTCTGTATCTCAGCCTGAGATCCGACTATCTTCCCAACGGCATACTCGGCCATATCATCATCAAAGATAGAGATATCATCATTCACCCTGTTCGGAGGCTCCTCACGCCTCTCATTCTCAGAGCTTCCCCCAGCACGGGGCACAACCATATTAGACACATCGATTGTCAAAGCTTGCAGTTGCTCAGTAACCTTGGTGAGATTGGCTTCAAGCTGGTCCATACCAGACCCTTCGTTAACTGATTCACTCATATTTGTTGACGGCCTTTTGATGAGTCTCCCTTATTCCTTAACCCAACGGGAATCTATGGTGTCTTTTTTCACTGCATGTTAGTATGTACGTGTGTAATGCATGAAATATACAAGATCATTAAGATTTTTACACCAGTTGGCCCATTATCATTTTAAAGCATTTAATCATACTATTGCGCGGTGCAAACTTGTCCCAGTTGAAAAGGCCCAACAAGTTTATACTTTTGCGATAACATGGCTAAACAACTTTCAAATAATAAAAGACCAAAACACAAAATGGCCCATCGGTATTTTAGAGGCTTTTGGCCTAATTTTCAAAGGACACGAACTCGTCCCAGTTTTAAATGGCCCAACAAGTTCATATCTCTTGACAAGAGGTCCGACTGAATCCAAATGACGATGTCCCAAACAAAAAATAAAGAAATAATTTTATTGGTCATACAACTATGGTTCACATATGGGTTTACAGGAGTGTAAACAAAGGCTCTCGCTGATGAAGGGTTGCCCACAACTAGGACTCCCCACTCAAGGGTTCGAGCGACCAAGTGAGCGCACCTTTTTTATACCTTAAGGTACGTGCCAACGAGTTACGGTGTGTGACTAACTGTCAAATGGATTTCTTACTTTAGATTCCCCAGAGGGAGGGTGAAGCGAACTCTTTTAAATACCCAAGCCTCTTAGGCTCTTATCGCCTTGGTGACAGGAATAAACAAAACAAGTCCTCCAAATTAGTCTGTCACACAGCGAGCAACGGATAAGGATTATCTAGGTGTCTTCACAGTTTTTCCTTATAGAAAGGTAGTGAGTGAAGGAAGAACACCAAACAATCACCTAGCCTTAACAATGCCTTTGATTAAACTCTCTAAACCTACAATAGACATGGTTAATTTAAAGCACAAATCACGAACATTACAAGACATTATTTCGGGGCCGATTCTCTATCCCTAGTGGAGTCGCCAGACTGTAGGACACATAAATCGGCGATACTGTTCCAGGTTCGCGAGCCCCGGTCGGGAGTACGGAGTAGCCCAAGTGGGAACTAAACCAGAGAAATAACATGGAGTCGCCACCCCGGTTGAACCGGGAAAATGATTTAAGGTCGCACTCACCCCTCGTAAGGGAAGACCTCAACCGTTGGGTTCGGAATGGTCCCTCACTTATGCCACTTGTAATGAATGGATTTATGCGATAATATAACCAAGTCTACGCAACATGCACATGCAAGAATAACCTATGTCTAGTTCGCATACAGCCTCTATCTAAGTTTGCATGCTTTAAAAGTAAGTCATTATAACGGCAAGCATACAATATCATACAATGAGTATGTTGAATTATCAAACACAAAGAATAAATAACATCCTAAACATAAACGTAAATTGAATTACTATTGCAAAAGAAAAATAACTAAATCATGCATGAAGAAATATCATAATCATGCTTAAAATTAAATAACTTATTAGACTAAATCATGCTTAAAACGCAAGGTTGGATGAAACGAAACATGTGAATCTCTCAAGTGGTACGTGACATTGTATCCCGAGTGCAAACCGCAATACCATCCATTCGGATTCGGCTACGGAACTTACATCCGGGTTTCCATCCGATATACCACAAAAGAGAACACATATTCCGTTCATCCGGAAATCACATCATGCACCAATCCACAATACACATATGAAATAAAGTACTAAAATAAATGAAAATAAAGGATAATAAATAAAGAAGGTGCCCTCAGGTCTAACCACTTAAATCGTCTCTCGGAAGTGCGCTATGCGGTTGTCGGAAGGGTTGATGCTCCGCAACTCCTCCGGTTCACTGGTTCAAGATTTTTTTTCGCTTTTCGCTGTTTGAGATGCTATTTTTTACTCTGTTTTGCTGCTATTTTCGCTGTTCAGGGGCTGTGTTTCAGGGGCTATTTTCGGTGGTCAGGGGCTGTGTTTTAGTGGCTGTTTTCGAAGGTCAGGGGTTGTATTTCAAGGGCTATTTCGGTAGTCACAGGCTAGTTTCAGGGATATTTTCGGTGGTTACAAGGCTTTGTCTCAGGGGGTTGGCTTTGTGCGTGTCTTGGCTGTGAATGAGAGAAGAGAGAAGATGCGTCGTGTTAGGGTTTATTACGTTGTGTTTGTTGTTCAGTGTCTTGGTGCGGTTTGATTTTTTTTTTATGGCTGCATGGTTCGGCCTCTTGTGTTTGTTTCTAATCAATGTAGTTTGCTTGCTGAAAGGTTTGTTGGTTGCTGAAGGTCTTGTGTGCAAGGTTGTTGTGTGGGCTGCCGAGTGTATGAAATGAAGGGCAGGTTAGAGTGCGTTATGGTGTTGAGAGTGGGAGATGGTTGAAGGGCTACGTTGATTTGTTTAGTTGGCTGTGTGTCGAGTGAGATTGAGAGGTGACGATGATGAGGGGAGTGATGAAGAGTTGAGTTAGGGTTTGTACGTGAAGGCTGTCTAATGTCCAGTGTGCGTGAGGGGGTTAAATGAGAGAGAGAATGTGGCGCTAGGGTTTTGGGTGTTGTTTTTGGGAGAGAGAAGAAGAAAAGAAGACGTGAGCTATTAGGGTTTTTTTCGAGAGAATGGGACGGAAGAAAGATGCGAGAGAGGTGAGAGAGAAGTGAGACATGAAAGAGGGAGTGGATGCGGAAGAGGAGGAGAAGGCCAAGAGAGCTTAGGATTTTTGTTTCTTTTTATAGTGGAGAGAGAGGCTATCATTATTTTAATGAGAGAGAGTGATTAGTGGCTTTAGGGTTTGGCTTTTTGTGCTTTGTTGAATTTGTTACTTGTTCACGTGGGTGGCATTAATAGAGGGGATTTGTTGCTTAGCTTTTTGTTGAAAAGGGAGGTGAGGATTGTGCTTTATTTAATTGATTTGTTGCTTTGTGTTTATGTTTTCACGTGGGTGCTTTGACATTTGTATGTGTGGAAGAAATTGTGAGAGGCTTAGTGATTGGAGAGAGAAAGGTTATTTGGTAGGTTTGTTTGTTTCTTTGTGTTTGCGTCTTTTGGTGTGGATTTGGGTAGGGTTGGTTATTTAATTGATTTGTGATAACGTGGCATGAATGGCTAAAGTGAGTGGGTGTGGCTTTTGTGATTTGTTATTTGCTTGTGAGGTTCATTGGCATGCATGAGTGTTTGGTTCTTTTTTTGTGTTTTATTATTCATGGTGAAGGGCTGGCTCTTTTTTATGAGAGAGGTGTGAAAGTCGAGGGGAAGAAGAAGCGTTAGAGAGGAGAGTCTAGGGTGTCATTTTAAGGTTTGGATCGGGGATACATTTTAAAACAGCGGCCTCCCCTAACGAGGACAAACCCGAAGCTAAGCAAGCGAATTAAATCCAACGAGATATCAATTTTTGACTATTTCCTTCCAACGTCCGTTTCCCGTGACTTACGTGATTAAAAGGTAGTGCCTCCGCACGAGGCTCATCATCGGGACTTATATGTAAAAATCCAGTGCCTACAACTACAAAATTGGAGTTGGTTCATACTGATGTATGGGGACCTTCACCAGTTTAATCTCCTAGAGGTTCCAAGTATTTTGTAACCTTCATTGATGATGCCACAAGGAAGGTATGGGTTTACTTTCTGAAAAATAAATCTGATGTCTATGATACCTTCAAGAAATGGAAAGCTTTGGTGGAGAATGAGATAAGCTTAAAGATCAAATGTTTGAGATCGGATAATAGATGAGAATAAATTGACACATAATTTCTTGAGTATTGTGCATAAAATGATATTAGGATGGAAAAGACCATTCCTGGGAACCCACAACAAAATGGAGTAGCTGAGTGCATGAACAAAACTCTGAATGAGCATGCAAGAAGTATGCAAATACATGCAAGTTTTTATCAAACATAATGTGGGCTGATTGCAATTAATACAACTCCTTATTTAATTAATCGCGCACCTTCAGTTCCACTAGGAGAGTCTTATTGAAGAAGAATGACGTGGCAAAAAGCAAAAAGATAGATAATCACATTTGAGAGTGTTAGGTTGCGTGGCATATAGTCACATTGAGTCCGATGCGAGAAGCAAGTTAGATCCCAAGTCCTAGAAATATATTTTCATCTGTTATGGTGGTGATGATTTGCTATAAATTTTGGTATGAACAAAATAAGAAGTTTATTCAGAGCAAGATTTTCATCTTTAATGAAAACGTGATGTATAATAATAGAGAGGCAGCAGTCCCAGAGGAAATGGCAAGTCCTATAATTAAAGACAAATAGTTTTCTAGTCTAGATGATCTTGGTGATATGCGACTAATGAGAATCAAAGAAAGCTTGGGAAGTTGGAACTTCACAAAATGCTCCACAAGTAACTAACTTTGAAGAACCAGTTCTTATTCCTGAAGTTCGGCCAAGTACACCTACTTTGAAAAGGTCCACCAGAGAAAGGAAGGCACCAAAGAGGTACTTACCATTCTTGAAATATTTATTATGACTGATTATGTTGAACCTGAGAGTTCTGATGAGGTAGTAAATCATGAAGAATCTGTCAAATGGTGAGTATGCTATGCAGGAAAAAAATGGATTCTCTTATGGCCAATCAAACATAGCGTTTAATGAATTTTACCTAAGGTAAAAAGGCACTGCATAATAAATGAGGTTTACATAATAAAAAATGAGAGAAATCGGTTAGCAAGCGTTTAGAAGGTACGATTGAGGGTAAAAGGGTTTTCACACAAAGGAACGTATAGACTATATAGAAATATTTTCATTGGTTGTGAAACTCACCACAATTCGGTTGGTACTTAGTGTGGCGGTGGCTGAGAATCTATATTTGGAGAAGCTAGACGTAAAAACTGCTTTCCTCAATGGGGACTTAGAGGAGGACATTTATATGAAGCAGCCCGAAATTTTTATAGCACATAGCAATGAGGACTTGGTATGCAAACTGAACATAAGTCGTTATGGTTTGAAGCAAGCCTCAATACAGTGGTACAAGAAGTTTGATTTTTTCAAATGTGAAAATGACTACACCAGATGCAATGCTGACCACTGTTGTTACTATAAGAGGTTTGACAATTCCTATATCATTCTATTTCTTTATGTAGATGATATATTGGTTGTTGGGCCAGATTTAAGTGAGATTAACCAATTAAAGAAATAATTGTCAAACAAGTTCTATATGAAGGATTTAGGTGAAGCCAAGCAAATCCTTGGAATGGGGATAACTAGGGACAAAGAGTGAGGTGTTGGACAATTATGACCCATAGCATCACTATTTGTAAAAGACATGATCTTCTTTGTACAAATTAACTATGTGACATAGGAAATTGCTCTTTTATCATTTTGTAATTGGATTACTTAGATATATAAATGATAAAAGTCCATATGATTAGTTCCGGATTAATAAGATATGAGACAGTATTAATCCATGAAAGATTTGATCATTAAATATCCCTAGTCATAGTATTATCGAGACTGGACATCGATAATGTGGAATAGGCTAGTATTGCACTTGTGCACGTTATGGAAGCTTAACGACATAGTTCTCATATATTTAAGTATTGGATACTTATGCAAGTGTGATAAGAGGTTCTGTTTGCCGATGGTACGGGAACAGCTTCACTCTAGATAGACCCATCGGAATCCCATTGGTAGTATGACTATATGTTAATAGGAATTCGAATCAGGGTAGGTGTATTTTGTCTTAACCTGAGACTTTCATCGCTAATACTTGCGACAATCAGTAGGGTTGGGTTTTGTCGTCCGGGGCTTAACAGGTTATGTGTACGCCTCTTTTGGGTATACTAAGAATCGTAGTGTATTGTGTGTGATGTCAAGATGAAAGTATCACTTCAATCATATGGAGATGATGATCACGTAGGATACGGAACTAGTACTCTTAAGTACTGCACTCATCGGGATAATATGACTAGGTCATGATTATCCGATTATAGAGACTAGTTTCCAGTGATCCGATATATGCTTCGTACGGGGCAGACCCAATTCCAACCCTAGGCCTAGAATGTGACATCCGATATTGGATCGTAATACGCAATACTTAGTATACTACGCTTGATAAAGATTATATATTCCTTTAAAGAATATTTCTGGAGAATTGGGTATGCACGGTGCTTTGCTAGAAGCCAACCATGTCTTGTAAATCGGTAAGAACGTGGTACTAGGTACGCACGTATTCGGATAGTCCGACGACCGAATTTACTACCAACATATCCAGGATCTCATGGGTCGCTTCCCAAAGATTCACCGATGACATTTAACTCGAACAGAATATTACTCTAGGATTAATTGGAAGAGAGAGAAAATTAATCTGAGATTAATTGCGGCAAGAATTTATCTGGGATAAAATTCGTATATTAGAGAGAGAACGATTAATTGGATTAATCGATTAAATAATATATTGGATATATTAATTGAAATAGATTTCAAAGCGGAATTAAAATTGGATTTTAATTCGGGCAAACGAATTAATTTAGAATTAATTCGTAAGCGACTTTAATAATAATTTTGCAAGGCATAATTATTTAATTAAATTATATTTAATTATGTCGCAACGTCAAATTCGTTTAATTCAGAATTAAACGAACCCGGATCCGAACGAAGTTGCGTGTTGGATTGTTCGACTTAAATTTGGAATTTAAAAGTGGTGGGACTCACTTGACTTACATCAACAAGTTTGACTTGTGATGGAAGTTGTTAAAGATTGTGTAAAGCTTGGATTGCTTTTTCAACACATAATCTAAACCAACACACTTTGTTTTTTATTTTGAAAGACATATACCAACTTTGATTTTTGTAATTGGTAATTGATTTTAGAAATCAAATATCAAGAAAACAAAAAACTCTTTCCTCTCCACACATTGCCGTGAGCTTCCTCCTCCCAAAGGAAGATTTTGTTGCAAAATTTTCTTGAGCTAGCACTTAAAGAATCAAAGAAGGTGATAGGGAAAACCATCCCTAGAGTTTGGAACACAAAGCAAAGCTTGGAGCTCTTAACATACATCAAAAGTTTTGAACTTCATCCATTCATTGTAAGTACTATTCCGCAAACTCCCTTTGTTTCATTCACACACAAATCATCTTAGAGATCCTTGGCATGTTCTAGGAACACTAACATGAGGTATTTGAAACTATCACAATAGGAGTATATCAAGAAGGTGTTAAAGAGATTCAACATGCAAGATTAATATGTGTCAAATCAATTTTGTATCAAATACAAATAAATATTAATTATGATTTACCAAAAATGCCCTTATGCATGTGTTATCGTTTAACCGATTAAACGATCCGAATTAACTCATTTAATCCGATGAAGTATTATGGATAATCTATATTATTCATATCGCGTTTCCCAAGTGCTCAACGAGTACACTTCATATTGTGGGGGACTCTCAAGTTTAGGTTCATCCGTCACGAAATCCAATTTCGTGTCCATAATTCACTCACTCATGAATTATGACGACCACAGATAATCTCGCTAAACTATGCAAGTCGAGGTCATTGCATACGTATAATCCCTCCATCACAGACTATCCATATTATACCTGAGATATAGATAAGAACGTCAAATCCGTTCGGTATAATATAGTTGACTTTTAATTTACGATCACTAAATAACACTCGGAACTGATTTCCGAAGTTATACCACGGCCATGGATTTCTAGATCATAAACACATGTAGGATGCCTATGCCTTGTACACAGGACTGACAGATCCTCTCTTGATACGCACAGGATATCATGAGCATCAGGCCACAACCCAACGAACAAGCGGTGGTCTGATCTAAATAGATTGGTGACGTGATTGTCATCAAAGTATGGAGGATAACTCATATATCCACAGTGGTATCTCAAGTCAAAGGACCACTATGCTCGCTCAACTCGAGAATATTCCTATTGACGTTGGTGTATCATTTATTAGGAAATCTTCAGTGAGTCGTTCAGTGTTTATCAAATAAACACCTACATGTCTATACTAGTCTCCCGAGACTCATGGTTCATTGGGATAAACCATCGGACCAATTCACGATATACGACATGTACTGGTCTCAGTGGATTTTACTAACCGACCCGTGTTAGTAAATCTTGACCTAGCACTCAAGAGGTAGGCAACAACAAGTAAGACCGCTTTAATAAATTGAGTTTGTCCAGCAATCCCAATTGTTTTCCCTTAGCCAGCATCATTTATATTTTGTAGAATCCAAATTCCACATCAATATGACTCAGACCCTATATCAGTATTGTGCTATAGCTACTAAGTTGTCTATGTATTTATAGATCAAATCCAAATGCTATGAGACAACTGCAAGCACTACAATAATATGAAAACTTCTAATCTAAAGGGTCACTATGCAATTTCATAAGTCAATATTTCATAAGTTGCAACTGATTCCACTAGTTTAGTAGAATCAACGGTGACACTCCCACTACATCTTTTCTGACTTTATATGACATAAACCATCTAATGTCATAATTAGGATCAAAATTAATCTGACCTTATGGTTGCAAACTAGATTCTCCATGAATAAGAAACTTATTCTTAATATCTCTAAGATAACAAAGAACATGTTTCATGACCCATCATATAGTCTGCAACATATCAAAATAACTCGTAACAATTATGATTTAATTGATATCTTTAATCGCACATAATATAATGTTCATTACACCATCATCCTATGATGCATAAGATTGACTAGACATTCCAATCAATCTCTCTTTCGACAAAGGAATCATCCTTTACGAAAGATGAATACTATATATATAAAAGACACGTTAACTGTCAAACAGTTATACTAACTGTCATACATATAGTCTTATTGTGTCCTTTATTAGATCATATCTAATGCACGACTAATGGGAGTATCTCACAAGTCTCTTAGTTTTATATCATATATGAAACTTTATATCAAATATCACAGAGACTACTCACACTGCTTTCACGGAGAAAATAAGACTTAAGTAAACATTTTACTATACAAATCTCTCATTATTACTTTAATAATGATAATGTCATTAGGATAAATTAATCTTAGAAAGAAATTTGTACGCTTCCACTGACCTTACTATCATATATGCATTCTCTATGTTTTGATAAAATCAGACAATCTGACTGTATCGAAATTAGAGAACACAAATTTCCGGAAAGATTACATGAGTCTACAATAGGCTCTATAAGCTAGTATATCAAACTGTGATCTTAGCAGAATACAAGCTCTAGGGCCATTCTAGAATGAACTCTTCAAACAAAGAAACCACAACGGATCTCTCATTCGAAGAAAATATTCAGGAACGCCACTTTGTATTCTTTAGCCAAAATACATTGTTTAATATTAACATTAACCAAGAGATCTTTAATTGTTCAATTAGTGCGACTAGAGATAGGTTTTCTCAGAATCTACAATAGATTACTAAGTATAACTTTTCTCACTGTCATATTATAAAGGTCAAACCTTTAACGAGCTCATTTTGCTCTTACTGCGCAAACAATTTGCACATTTTATGAACAATTCATAACGAAAGCCTAATCAAGTTCAAAACTTGATCATAGTAAGCTATGAACAATCTTAGATTTATGGTTCAATGGTAATTTTCGAAATTGATATCAAATATCGCTACTACTATAAGTTATAGGATAATTTTCTTCGATAAGAAAACAGCAGAACCAATAAGTATCAAATACTCCGCAAATGATTCTGACATCCTATTGGACTTATATGGAAGTTGACTAAGGGTCTTTTCATCTTATTAATTACGTAGTTCCATTATAGTTCATCATTCTCACATTTGACTTCAATAAGTCAAGTCTTTTCTACAATCGTTAACATCTGATGTTACACACCAAGTAATAAAACAATTTTATAACTCGGGATCGTAGAAAAGATATTATATTAAATAGAATACAATATTCTATTAAATAGAATAAATGATAAACTCTTACTTGTACCTACTAGGCACAAGTACTTTCAATTATATAACCATTATACAATAGAAAGTTTCAAATCTCAAACTTTTCAAGATTCGAATTTTCTACTATACATATCATTTATGTAACTGTAGGAACGAATGAAACCTTAATTAAAGAGATGAATTAGTATTACTGGAGCATAACCCCAAGAGTATTGAAGCTAATTCGGTAACACTCAATATCAACGAATCAAATCATATAAGATTCAATTTCTCCCACTGACCAATTCCATCATGATGGAATCGTAGAAGAATAATATTGAGTAAAAATCACATTCATTAAATAAATTTAGAACTAATTGCCTTAAATTCACATGTTTGATCATATCAAACATATTTGAACAATTCAAAGATTCACGATGAATTTCAAAGTTATAGTTTTCAACACTTCAAATAGAATATCTTTGAACCATTCAAAATATTCTATCCGGGTTTCATCAGAAAATATATTGGAAGTTCTCGAACCATTCAAGGAGTTTAATATATATTCTTTTAGAAACACGCAACTAAGTCAATGCAATTCATTAACTAAGTTACGAAGTAAAGAAAACTATCTAAGGTAATTTCTAATTCGTTAAACTAAATACATCTAATGTATTAGTCTAATAAATCTTGTGGTCCAATGACGATCATTGGTTAAATAAGATTTAATCATATCCTGAATACAATATTCATTAAATGGATAAGGATATATGGTGTGATCCCGTATCAGACCATCTTTTACCATACGGAATAAACATCTTATGCTTATGTGATAAAATCTCATAAAGCATTGTTCTAAGTTATTTAGTTAATCGAATATTTTTCTTAATGTTTATCTTTATATCAATGACACTACTAGTCGTATTAAAATATGTAACAACTATTTATATAGAATAAGTAACTATCCAATAGTCACAAGTTCTGATATCAAATATCAAAATAGTTATTAAACATTATTTTAAATAACTAGACAGAAGATCTAGTACCCAATACTTATAGTTATCATATTGTGAGAATCAATATTCTCTATACACAACTATACACATATCTTTTCTTAAGCTTTATAATTTGCGTTCAATTATTCACAACAATTGCAAATAATTGATTAGCAAACTGTGTCAGACACGTGACTTCTAAAAGTCACTAAAGCCAAGAAACGTCATTATAAGATAAACAAATACTAATGAGGTTTTCCTAATGCCAGTCATGAATTAATTCAAGTCAATTCTTACTGCATAAGAAACTATTCTTACTAGATAACTATATCCAAAAACAGATATCCTTTTAGATTACCTAATCGTGACTTGGTAACTAAGTCACTAACTGTTAGTGTCTCTAATGTTGGGTTTCTAGGTTAGTCCCAAGATCATTAAGCATAGAAATCATGTGTGAATACAATAAGAAGTATGGCGGAATCATACTTACATAGATCGGCTTTTGCGATGCGAGGAACAACAAAAATCTTCAAGATTTTCCTCCATGAAGCTCACGATTTTTGCTCCATTTTATGCTCCATTTTGAATCTTCAAGCTCCAAGCTTTGGGTAAGGATTCCATGCCCATGGGTGGGTTTCCCTATCACCTTTGTAAGACTCCAAATGTGTGCTAGCACTCGGAAAAATTTGCCGCAAATCTTTCCCTTGTTCTTCATCTTGTTCTCGGCTTGAGAAGGAAGAAATAAGAAAAAATGGCCCAAGGCCGAGAGATAGAGAGGAGAGAGTGAGAAATTGTGTGTTGGTTTTGTGTTTCTAAAACAAATAAATGATATACCAAATTCAACTTTCAAAATTGGTACAAGCATTAAAGCCATCCAACCACCACCATCAATCATGAATAGTGACTAGTTGTCAATCACTCAAAGTGACAAGACATCCATCACTTGATTGACTAGTGATTTGACGCTTGATGTGACTTGTGGGCCGCACTTGAATACGAAATGCGAGTGGGCCCACAAACACTCCCGGGCTCAAGTTCGCTAATTCCGAAATAACGAATTTTCCGTTGTGACGTAATTAAATCAAATTTAATTAAATAATTATGCCTAGCAAAATTACTATTCACGTCGCTAACGAATTAATTCTAAATTAACTCGTTCGCCCAAATTAAAATCTAATTTTAATTCCGCGTCGAAATCTAATTTCGTATAATATATCGAATTATTATTTTATCGATTAATTCCAAATTAATTGTTCTCTCTCTTTTAATAATATTTTATCCCAGATAAAATATCTTCGTAATTAATCCCAGATTAATTTTCTCTCTCTTCAAATTAATCCCAAATTAATAAAGTGCGAGTCATACGTCATCGGTGAATCTTCGGGAAGTGACCCATGAGATCCCCGGATATGTTGGCAGTAAATCCGGTCGTCGGACTCTCCTATTACACTTGCATGTGTATCCTATACCCATATATATGAGAACTATGCCATTATTCTCCCACAACGCGCACAAGTGTAATACTAGTCTTTTACGCATTATCGATGTCCAATCTCGATAATACTCCGACTAGGGATATTTAATGATTAAACCTTCGTGGATTGATATTGTCTCATATCATCTCAATTCGGAACTAATCATAAGGACCTTCTATCATTTATACATCTTGGTAATCTAATTACAAATGATAAAAGAGCAATTTCCTTTGTCACATAGTTAATTTGTACAACAACACCATGATCTGTACAAATAGTGATGCTATGGGTCATAATTGTCCAACATCTAAGACAAGCCCAAGATCCTAAACATGATTCATGTGGTGTGAATTTAACAAGTTAAGTAGCGGAAATACTCACATTGTTCTTGGGTGAAATTCAAGATTTCTACTTTGTAGGATGAAGCTCCAAGCTTTGATTTATTGTTTGAACTCTTTGGTGAGTATCCTTATCACCTTAGTTGACTCCAAAAGTGCTAGCTTTCAAGAAATTTTTGAATCAAAAATTTTTCACCTCCAAGGTAGAGAGAAATCGGTAATTAGAGGGAGAAGGAGAGAGATGGTGAATAGTAAGTCAAGTTGGTTGGTGTGTTGTTTAAATGAAACATTTAAGAAGCCTAAGTACTTCCATCACACTTTGACAAGTTGATGTAAGTAAAGTGGGTCCCACCACTTTTAAATTCCAAATTTAAGTTGGCTTCTCCAACACACAACTTGACTTGGGCTCGGTTTCGTTTAATTCCGAATTAAACGAATTTGCCGTCGCGACATAATTAAATCCAATTTAATTAAATAATTATGCCTAGCAAAAGTATTACGATAGTCGCTTACGAATTAATTCCAAATTAATTAGTTTGCCCGAAATAAAATCAAATTTTAATTTCATATTGAAATCCAATTTCAATTAATATATCCGATATATTATTTTATCGATTAATTCTAAATTAATCGCGCTCTCTCTTCTATACGAATTTAATCCCATGTTAATTCTTGCCGCAATTAATCCCATATTAATTTTCTCTCTCATAATTAATCCCAGATTAATTCTACATGAGTCAAATGTCATTGGTGAATCTTTGGGAAGCTACCCAAGAGATTGTAGGGGTTTTATGGCGAAAATCCGATAACGCAGCGGAATAGTGGAAAATCAAAATTTTCCGTTTTCAAAATTTTTCTTGGATCAATTAAATAAACTTATTTATTTAATAATCCAATTTTCAAATTCTTAAAAATTACACAAGAAATCAAATTTCTTGATAATTACCGAATTGCCCCAATACTTTGAAAATTGATCATTTTAGTCCTAAAATTGTCAAATGCAATTTTTGATGATTCTAAATCATTTCTAAAATGATTTCTAACAAGTCTAACTCATCAAAATCAGATTGCAACAAAATCCTCAATTTTTCCCTAATTGCCGAGGGCACCCCAAATTTTCGGATAATTGTATTTTGGTCATTTTGTGTTCTAAACATGCCAAGATCAATTCCAATCAACCCAAAAATTAACGTGCATCATATAAATACCATAATACATCACATATATGAAAATCCCCAAATTTGGAAAGGGTTAATAACCCTAATTTTATAATTTCATCAAATTGACCAATATTACCAAATCTTTAAAATCCAACACTTTAATTCATTCTTTACCACACCAAAAAAGACTCACCACTTTGAAATAACTCTAGAACAATTCTAGGTCACCAAGGAGTGGCTCAACAACTCTAGAATGGTAACTTGATTATCAAATAATCAAAAGTATTCATTTGAAACCATTTCAAGCTTACTTACATGCATACATCTTTCATTCAAGTTCACAACCAATTAAACACAAACTATAAGGGAAGAGACAACATCAAAGCAACACAAGTTGAAGTTAAGCATGTTAGAAACATATTTCATGTTGAAAGCTTTAAAGAAAAACTTACAAAACCAATGATTTTCCAAGCTTTCTTCTTTAGCCTTCAAGCTTTTTCTCTCAACTATTTTTGTGTTATTTTTGTATCTAATGAACTTCTAAACCCTAAAAATAAAACAAAACAATTTATACCTCCTCCAACTAGCTTGGCCGAAATTTTGGTATATGGTAAAATATCTAGATATTTATTTTTGTTTCATAAATTTGCTTTATCAACTAGCACAAGTCATCTTCAAACCATTTAATGAATTTCTTAAAGTCAAATAAAGAAACTAAAAGCATTTCCATAAATATCACAACTTATGATATTTATATTTTTAATTAATTTAATTATTTAACAATTAAATAATTAAATAATTATTTTAATACAATATATTAAATATATGTATTATATTTACACTAAATGTTAAATACATATATATTTATGATATTAGTCAAATATCTCAATTTGACAATTAATTAATGTGTATTTGATAAAATATATCATTAAATACAAATACAAAAAAATTAGGAAATGACTATTAGGTCTCTTCGCATGTATTTTTCGTTTAACCTTTAAACGACTTATAAATAATCAGTATTATTCATAAATATTCCCTAGTGCTCTACGAGTATATTTCATTAGTGAGACTCTCTAGATTCAGCCATATCCGTCACGAAATTCAATTTTGTGTCCATAATTTACCCACCCGTAAATTATGACGACCACGGATAAACTCGCTGAATCATACATGTCGAGGTCATGGCATATGTATAATTCCTCCGTCACAGGTATCCGAATATATCCCAGAGATATAGATGTAAACGTCAAATCTCTATAGGGACTATCCCGTCGACGATTCTATTAGCAATCACTAAAAGAACACTTAGAACTCACTTCTAAAGTGTACCACGGGCCCATGGTTTTTATCTAATTGCTAAACATAAATGGACTACATATGCTCTGTACACAGAACTGACGGATCCTATCTCGACACACACAGGACACCCTGAGGATCTATCCACACCCAACGAATAGGCGGAGGTCTGATTTAAATAGATCGGTGATGTGACTGCCATCTAAGTGTGGAAGATGTCTCATGTGCCTGCAGTGGTATCTCAAGTCGAAGAATCACTAATGCTCTCAACCCGAGAATATTCTTATTGACGTTGGTGTACCATCTTTTAAGAATCTTCGGTGATTCGTTCAATGTTTATGCGCTATAAACACATACACGTCTATACGAGTCCCCAAGACTCATGGTTTATTGAGAAACCATTGGAATCATATATTTTAGTATACGAAATGTACCGGTCTCAATGGGTTTACTTTACTGACCAAGTAGTGTAAACATTGACCAGGAACTGTCTGAGAATGATAACGTCATGATACAACTCAATGCCAGTTGCGACGCTTTTACAACAGTATCATGACTAATCATCCTAAGGTCTATTACGTCTTTACCATATTAAAAGATATATTATATTATAGAAACTGCTTATTTTATTCTTAATAAAACGTTTTACAATAGTATTTTCTAGGAAATACAACCGAGAATTGGCGTTCTGAGCGCCAACCCCAACAAAATCTCCCACTTGCCCTAGTGCCAATATCGATTGTATCTAATCCATCGACTTCACATGTTTATCAAATAACTTCGGAAGTATGGCCTTCGTAACAGGGTCTACTACATTATCTTCACTCGGTACCTCGCGACACTATCTCTCGAATGATGTGGTACTTCCGTTCCACATACTTCGACTTCTGTTGCGCCCTTGGTTCCTTTGCTTAGACAATGGCTCCAGTATTATCACAATATAACGGAATCGCATTCTCGATACTTGGGACAACTCCCAATTCTGGGATAAAGTTCCTAATCCATACAGCTTCCTTTGCAGCTTCATAAGCTGTAATGTATTCCGCCTCTGTGGTGGAATCTACTTTTGACCCATGTTTGGAACTCTTCCAGCAAAATGCACCTCCGTTAAGGGTATAGACGAATCCAGACGTAGACTTTCTATCATCGGGATCCGATTGGAAGTCGGAATTCATATACTTGTTAACTTGCAGTTCACTTCCTCTATAAATTATCAACTTATCCTTAGTACATTTAAGACACTTCAGGATAAGTTTAATGGCCATCCAATGGTCATTTCATTGATTGGACTGATATATCTACTAGTTATGCTAACAGCGAAACTGATATCAGGCCTAGTACATAATATGGCATACATTATACTACCCAAACACGAAGCATAAGGTTGGTTAGACATTCTAACCTTCTCATCTTCTATTTGTGGACTCATCTTCTTCGAAAGTTGAATCTCATGTCTGAACGGTATATTTGCTGTCTTACAATTACCAAAATTATAACGTTCCAAGATCTTATCTATGTACATTGATTGGGATAACCCAATCAGCTTCATTTATCTTTCTCTATAGAGATTTATCCCTAAAATATATAAAGCTTCTCCCAAGTCCTTCATGGAGAAAATCTTACAGAGATATGCTTTATGGCCTTGTAACATCCCTATATCATTCCCAATGATTAGGATGTCGTCAACATAAAGGACTAAAAATACTACCATGCTCCCACTGGCCTTCTGATACACACAGGATTCTTCCGAATTCTTGATAAAACCAGATGATCTAATAATCTCGTCGAATCGAAGATTGCAACTTTATGAAGCTTGTTTAAGTCCATAAATGGACTTCTTAAGCTTACATACCATACCCGAGTTTTCGCTGGACGTAAAACCTTCCGGATGTTCCATATAGATTTCTTCATCAAGAAATCCAATTAGAAAAGCCGTTCGTTTTGACATCCATTTGCAAAATCTCGTAATCATGATACGCAGTTATAGAAAGCAAAATCCTAATAGACTTAAGCATTGCTACTGGCGAAAAAGTTTCATCGTAGTTGACGCCAGGCTGCTGCGTGTAACCTTTTGCTACTAGTCGGGCCTTGTAAGTTTCAACCTTACCGTCAGGCCCGCGCTTCCTCTTGTAAACCCATTTACAACCGATAGGAATAATTCCTTCGGGAAGCGGAACCAAGTCCCAAACTTGATTCTCATGCATTGAGTCTAACTCTGATTTCATGGCACTATGCTATTTCACGGAGTCGATGTCCAACATCGATTCTCTATAGGTAAAAGGATCAGTCTCTTCAACTAAGAGAACATCAGGACTCTTTTCTTTTATTAAATACAAGCGTTCAAAAGGTCTAGATACCCTTTGTTACCTACGGAGTGTGTGTGTTGAAGGTTCTTCATCTACTTGAATCTCAGTTTCCTCCGTTGGTTCGTTATTTTCAGGTTGGACTTCATCAAGTTCAACCTGTCTATGATTACCACCTTCTGAAAAAAAAATTGTACTTCTAGAAATCTTACGAAGTAATCTACGGACACATTTCGATGCTCGGTATCATAGAACATATATCCCCTCATGTTCGAAGGATATCCAACAAACCTAAACTTTTGCCCTCGAGGCGAAAGCTTATCCTGCTAAGTCATCCTGACATAGGCAAGACAACCCCAAACCTTAATATAACTAAGATTTGGTCTCCTACCGGTCCATATCTCATATGGAGTCGCAAGTATAGCTTTTGAAGGAATCTTATTCAAAAGATGTGCAGCTGTTAAAAAAGAGTAGCCCCATAAGTAATAGGGCAAATTTGTAAAACTCAACATTGATCGGACCATATCCAATAAAGTCTGATTTCTCCTCTCAGACATTGCATTGTGTTGTGGAGTACCTGGAGGATTATATTGAGCGAGAATCCCATTCTCCTTCATATAATCCATGAACTCACAGCTCTTATATTCGCCGTCTCGATCAGATCGAAGGCATTTAATATATTGACCAGTCTATTTTTCTATTTCATTTCGGAACTCTTTGAACTTTTCAAAGGTTTCCGATTTATGTCGCATCAGGTAAACATAATCGTACTGTGACAGATCATCGATAAAGGTAACGAAGTACGAATAACCACTATGAGAGGTTTGACTTAGTGGACCACATACATCAGAATGTACAAGTTCTAGTAAGTTAGTGGCGCGGTGTCCAACACCCGAAAATGGGGCTTTGGTCATCTTACCCTGAATACATGATTCATAAGTTGGATAGGATTCAATGGTGAGCTCTGGTATCAAACCATTCCTAACCAATTGGGTAAGGCGTTTAGCACCTATATGAACTAGCCGCATATGCCAAAGTTCAGTATTATTAACAACAGGTAAACTATGTTTATTAACTCCAGTATTCAAAATATCTTTTGAAGTATGCAATTTGTAATGACCATGATCATTTGGACAACAAAGGATCTGAATATTACGTTTATCATATAAATACAAAGAACAGTTTTTAATATTAATACGATAACCTTCTGTATATAATACAAAAAGAGATATAATATTAGCTACACATCCTGGTACAAGGTAGCAGTCATACAACAAAAGTTTCCCATTCGGCAAAGAGATCTCACATACTCTCATTGCAACTGCATCTAGAGAGCCTCCACTCCCAAAGCAGAACTGCATCTCTCCAGGCTTCAGTTTCTTACTTTCCTTCAGCACTTGCAATGAATTGCAAATGTCAATAGGACAAGCAGAATCTAAAATCCAGTTGGATGCAGCTTCACAAACTAGTGAGATATCAATAACTGGAAAAATAAATGTACCTGATGTAGATGCTCTCTCTCTCTCTCCTTATATGGGCAATGTAGTCAGGACAGTTCTTTTTCCCATGCCCGACTTTGCTGCAATGATGGCATTTGTCTTAGGAATCCCTATTGGGCTTTGCTATCTTTCCCTTTGGTTGAGAACTGAAACTCTTCTTCTACTTCGCTTTCGTCTTCTTTCCCTTTAACTAGGTCTGGGAAGAAGCAGAAAGTGAAGTAGGTTTCAGAGGGCGAGTCGGTACTCCATTCCTTAGGTCCTCTTCTGCCGTGATCACCATCCGATGCAGCTCATGGTTGGTACAGATAATCCCATTTATGTTGAAGTACATCACGAATTGGCGATATGAAGCTGTTAGCGAACCAAGAATCACACTCCTACCGAGAATGTCATTCAGAGGGAGATTATGTTGCCTCAGTTGATCGATCAAATTGATCATGTGAAGAACATGCGAGCTTACAGCTAGCCCCTCATCCAGTCGCGCATGTAACAGTTTCATCGCAACTTTGTGAACAACGCTTTGTTCTTGGTTCATAAACGGTTCTCTTAATCGCATCATCATACTATACGGATCTGACATGCCATAGTATTGTTTCTTGAGTCCCGGTGTCAGCGAACTTAAGATGTATGATTTATGTTTTAATTCATCATCTTTCCAAGCTTGGAAAATTTGGTGTTCCTCCGGTTTTACGTCCTCAGACACAGCAAGGGGCAGCGGACCCTCAAGAACATATCCCAATTTCTCAGAATCAAAGACAATCCTTAAATCCAAGTCCTAAACGGTGAAGTTCTCAGGGCCTTTGAGTTTGTTCTGTTGGACAATTATGACCCATAGCATCACTATTTGTACAGATCATGGTGTTGTTGTACAAATTAACTATGTGACAAAGGAAATTGCCCTTTTATAATTTGTAATTACATTACCAGGATGTATAAATGATGAAAGGTCCATATGATTAGTTCCGGATTGACTAGTATTACACTTGTGCGCGTTGTGGGAGCATAACTGCATAGTTCTCATATATTTGGGTATAAGATACTCATGCAAGTGTAATAGGACGTTGTGTTTTTCTGATGGTATGGGAAATAGCTTCGCTCTGGATAGACCCCCTCGGAATTCCATTGGTAGTATGACTATGTGTCTATGGAAGTCCGAAATCAGGGTAGGTGTATTTGGTCGTAACCTGAGACTTGCACCGCTAATACTTGCGACAATCAATATACTTTGGTTTTGGTCATCCATGGATTTAACAGGTTCTGTGTACTCCTCTTCTGGGTTTATTGAGAATCGTAGTGTATTGGGTGTGATGTCAAGACGGAAGTATCACTCCAGTCATAGTGGAGATGATGATCATGTAGGATACGAAACTGGTGCTCTTTTGTACTGCAGTCATCGGGATAATATGACTAGGTCATGATTATCCGATTATAGAGACTAGTTACCAGAGATCCGATATGTGCTTCGTACGGGGCAGACATAATTCCAGCCCCAGGCCTAGCACGTGACATCTGATACTGGATCGTAATACGCAATATTATGTATACTATGCCTGATATAGATCACATATTCCTTTAAGAATATTTCTGGAGAATCGGGTAGGTACGGTGCTTTTCTAGAAGCCAACCATGTCTTGTAAATCGGTAAAAGCGTAGTACTTGGTACGTACGTGTTCGGATAGTCCGACGACCGGATTTACTTCCAACATATCTAGGGATCTCATGGGTCGCTTCCCGAAGATTCACCGATGACGTATGACTCGCACTTTATTAATCTGGGATTAATTATAAGAGAGGGAAAATTAATCTGGGATTAATTACAGAGATATTTTATCTAGGATAAAATATTATTTAAAAAAGAGAGAACGATTAATTTGGAATTAATCGATAAAATAATATATTCGATATATTATACGAAATTGGATTTCGACGCGGAATTGAAATTAGATTTTAATTCGGGCGAACGAGTTAATTTAGAATTAATTCGCTAGCGACGTGAATAGTAATTTTGCTAGGAATAATTATTTAATTAAATTTGATTTAATTACGTCGCAACGGAAAATTCATTAATTCAAAATTAACGAACCCGAGACCGGGAGTGTTTGCTGGCGCACTTGCATTTCGAATTCAAGTGCGGCCCACAAGCCACATCAAGCGTCAAACCATTAGTCACTTTGATTGATGTGATGTCTAGTCACTTTGAGTGATGTGACAACTTGTCACTTGTGACTGATGGTATTGGTTGGATGGCTTAAATGCCATTTACCAAATTTTGAATTTGGTATATATATTTATTTGTTTTTGGAAATACAAACCAACTATCACATTTTCCCTTTCTCTCTTCCAAACTCTCGGCCAAGGGCCAATTTCTTCTCCAAAAATTCTGCAAATGCCGAGTACAAGGAGAAGCAAAGGGAAATATTTGCGGCAAATGTTTCCGAGGTGCTAGCACACATTAGGAGTCTTCCGAAGGTGATAGGGAAACTCACCCGTGGGCATAAGATGCACACCAAGCTTGGAGCTTGAAGGACCGAAAATTGGAGCACAAAATGGAGTCAATACCGAGAACCTTGGAGGAAAAATCTTGAATATTTTTGTTGTTCCTCGCATCGCAAAAGCCGATCAATGTAAGTATGATTTCGACATACCTCTTTGAGTATTCACACATGTGTTTCTTGCTTGAAATCGATCTTGGGACTAATCTAGAAACCCAACATGTTCGTATCCAACATACGCGCAAACTGATTAGTTGATGGTGCCGCCATCGTAAATCTATCACATAGATCACGAAAAATGGTTAGCAGATAAAAACAGTTTCATATAATATCTAAAGCATTAACTAGATCATGGATTTTTAATCTAAAAATGCATCTCCCACTAAATCACGCAAAACTGTAATCCCCAAACAGAATATAAAGATTTAATAATTAAATTAAATACAAATAGGGAAAGGTGGATCCCATGAATATATTTCAGCTTACAGCTGTGGCACGGTCTCGCCTACGTATATTCATCAGGTAGATAACTCATTTTCAATCACTCAATATTGACTTCTGGGTTTCCAGTCCTGGTCATTTCTCATTGTGACAGCTTTGGCACGTTCACAAGGAGACGTACCAAGGTTAAACTTGTCAATGATAAACTCAAGCTACTTGCGTAACCCTGACAACTTTGGCACGTTCAGAATTCCACTTTCGCTTGAATTTATCTAGTATCTAATATACATCCGACATAAATAAATTTCTATCGGCTACACCCTCACAGCAGTGGCACGGTCTCAGATTTAGTCATGGAAAAATATTCATAAACCGTATTGACAATACGGACCATTTAATATGCATCAAATACATAATTAACATAAACCTTATTAATTAGGGATTTTCCGAAAAAGATGTTTTTTACTTTATTTAATCAAATTAAATAAACACATGCATGCATCAAGTAAATATTAAATTAAACATTGAATTTAAAAGGCATAATCATATTAGGGTGGCCAGAATCAGACTCGCCCTAATACCATTTTGTAGGGGTTTTATGGTAACGCAGCGGAATAGGGGAAAATCAAAATTTTCCTATTTCAAAATTTTTCTTGGATCAATTAAATAAAATTATTTATTTAATCATCCAATTGTCAAATTCTTAAAAATAACACAAGAAATCAAATTTCTTGGTAATTACCGAATTGCCCCAATACTTTGCAAATTGATCATTTTAGTCCTAAAATTGTCAAATGCAATTTTGGATGATTCTAAATCATTTCTAAAATGATTTCTAACAATTCCAAATCATCAAAATCAGATTGCAACAAAATTTCCCAAATTTTGCATAATTGCCGAGGGCACCCCAAATTTTTGGATAATTGTATTTTGGTCATTTTTTGTTCTAAACATGCCAAGATCAAATCCAATCAACCCAAAATTTAACATGCATCATATATATACCATAATACATAACATATATGAAAAGTCCCAAATTTGGAAAGGGTTAAGAACCCTAATTTTATAATGTCATCAAATTGACCAATATTACCAAATCTTTCAAATCCAACACTTTAATTCATTCTTTACCACACCAAACAAGCCTCACCACTTTGAAATAACTCTAGAACAATTCTAGGTCACCAAGGAGTGGCTCAACACTCTAGAATGGTAACTTGATTATCAAATAATCAAAAGTAAGCATTTGAAACCATTTCAAGCTTACTTACATGCATACATCTTTCAATCATGTTCACAACCAATTAAACACAAACTATAAGGGAAGAGACAACATCAAAGCAAAATAAGTTGAAGCTAAGAATGTTAGAAACATATTTTATGTTGAAAGCTTTAAAGAAAAACTTACAAAACCAATGATTTTCCAAGCTTTCTTCTTTAGCCTTCAAGATTTTTCTCTCAACTACTTTTGTGTTATTTTTGTATCTAATGAACTTCTAAACCCTAAAAATAAAACAAAACAATTTATACCTCCTCCAACTAGCTTGGCCGAAATTTTGGTATATGGCAAAATATCTAGATATTTATTTTTGTTTCATAAATTTGCTTTATCAACTTGCACAAGTCATCATCAAACCATTTAATGAATTTCTTAAAGTCAAATAAAGCAACTAAAAGCATTTCCATAAATATCACAACTTAGGATATTTATATTTTTAATTAATTTAATTATTTAACAATTAAATAATTAAATAATTATTTAAATACAATATATTAAATATATGTATTATATTTACATTAAATATCAAATACATATATATTTATGATATTGGTAAAATATCTCAATTTGACAATTAATTAATGTGTATTTGATAAAATCTATCATTAAATACAAATACAAAAAAATTAGGAAATGACTATTAGGTCCATTCTCATGTATTTTTCGTTTAACCTTTAAACGACTTATAAATAATCATTATTATTCATAAATGTTCCATAGTTCTCTACATTGTAGTACTAAGCTAGGCTTGTATCGACAATGTATCATTATCAACATTGTGTCGATTACGACGAAACCTTTTACCTCTTGCCACGGTAAATCCATTTGGATAATGCTTGCTAATGCTACATGTTTCATTCATAAAATATGGCAGTTGAACGTCAAAATCGCTTTCCTTAATTGGAAACCTTTTGGAGGATGTTTACAACATCCTGACGGTTTTGTCGCACCATAACAAGCAAACTAGGTTTGCAGGTTATTCGATCCATGGATGGATTGAAGCAAGCATAGAATTATCGTTTTGATTAATCATAATGGTATATGATTTAATTCAAAATGAAAAATGATTCTTGTGTATATAAGAGGGTTAGTGGGAGCGCACTGAAAGTGACTGTCCTATAAATAATGATAATATATATCATTTCTTGGAAATGATATTCCCAAATACAATCGGTGAAAGCTTGGATTTCAAGAAAATTCTCCGTATAATTCTTGGGAGAAACAACCTTTATTCTAGGAATGAAGATCTACTGGGATAGATTTAAAGTTTTTAATACTCTCCGAGAACTCGTACATTGAAATAAATGTACGCGACCTAGTGTCTCATACGCTTTGAGCATATGGATTCACAATCAGGCCAATCCATGTGATAGTCACTGGATTGAAGTTAAGAACATCCTTCAGTATCTTAGACGAACTGAGGATGCTTTCTTATACTATGGAGAATGAGAACTTAGAGTGACTGGGTTCACTGTTATAAGTTTCCAAACCGATAAAAACGATTATAAATCGTAACAACGGTACTATACAGTTTGAATAACGGAACAGTGAGCTGGAAATCTTCCAAGCAAGATACTGTTACCGTATAAACAATAAAAGTGGATTATTCCTGCAGCGTAGGCAGCAATAGAAGTCATTTGGGTCGATAATAAATCTAATTAGATTAGATATAGTTCTGTTAGCAGCTGAGCTAGGCTATATCGCAGGCTAAAGAATTAATGGTCTCATCAACGATCCGGGTATATACTTTGACTATTCATCTGATTCGTTCGGATCATACATCGTGGCGATGTGATGATCGTATAAATCGCATCAGATAATAATCATTCAAATCCGCTGACGAAAGTATTTTCTCAGTAGAAGTTTGAGTGAACCGTACATAGTTCGGGTGTAAGACACTCGAGTGACTGGCTATAGGCCAAGTGGGAGATTGTTGGACAGTTATGACCCATAGCGACACTATTTGTACATATCATGGTGTTGTTGTACAAATTAACTATGTGACAAAGGAAATTGCTCTTTTATCATTTGTGATTAGATCACTAAGATGTATAAATTATGAAAGGTCCTTATGATTAGTTCCTGGATTGAGATGATATGAGACAGTATCAATCCATGAAGGTTTAATCATTAAATATCCCTAGTCATAGTATTATCGAGATTGGACATCGATAATGCGGAAAAGAATAGTATTACACTTGTGCGCGTTGTGAGGGCATAACGACATAGTTCTCATATATTTGGGTATAGTTCTCATCTTCTTTCCCTTTGACCAGGTCTGGGAAGAAGCAGAAAGTCAAGTAGGTTTCAGAGGGCGAGTCGGTACTTCATTCCTTAGGTCCTCTTCTATCGTGATCACCATCCTATGCAGCTCATGGTTGGTACAGATAATCCCATTCATGTTGAAGTACATCACGAATTGGAGATATGAAGCTGGGAGCGAACCAAGAATGACACTTCTACCGAGAATGTCATTCAGAGGGAGATTATGTTGCCTCAGTTGATTGATCAAATCGATCATGTGAAGAACATGCGAGCTTAAAACTTGCCCATCGTCCAGTCGTGCATGGAACAGTTCCATCGCAACTTTGTGAACAACGATTTGTTCTTGGTTCATAAACGGTTCTCTTAATCGCATCATCATACTATACGCATCTGACATGTCATAGTATTGTTTCTTGAGTCCCGGTGTCAGCGAACTTAAGATGTATGATTTAACTTTTAAATCATCATCTTTCCAAGCTTGGAATACTTGGTGTTCCTCCGGTGTTGTGTCCTCAGACACAGCAAGGGGCAGTGGACCCTCAAGAACATATCCCAACTTCTCGGAATCAAGGACAATCCTTAAATCCAATGTTGGACAGTTATGACCCATAGCGTCACTATTTGTACAGATCATGGTGTTGTTGTACAAATTATCTATGTGACAAAGGAAATTGCTCTTTTATCATTTTTGATTAGATCACCAAGATGTATAAATGATGAAAGGTCCTTATGATTAGTTCCTGGATTGAGATGATATGAGACAGTATCAATCCACAAAGGTTTAATCATTAAATATCCATAGTCAGAGTATTATCGAGATTGGACATCGATAATGCGGAAAAGACTAGTATTACACTTGTGCGCGTTGTGAGGGCATAACGGCATAGTTCTCATATTTTTTGGTATAGGATACTAATGCAAGTGTAGTAGGAGGTTGTGTTTTACCGATGGTACGGAAAACATCTTCGCTCTGGATAGACCCCTCGGAATTCCATTGGTAGTATGACTATGTGTCTATGGAAGTCCGAATCAGGGTCGGTGTATTTGGTCTTAACCTGAGACTTGCACCGCTAATACTTGCGATAATCAATGTACTTTGGTTTTGGTCGTCCAGGGCTTTAACAGGTTCTGTGTACGCCTCTTCTGGGTATATTGAGAATCGTAGTGTATTGGGTGTGATGTCGAGATGGAAGTATCACTCCAGTCATAGTGGAGATGATGATCACGTAGGATACGGAACTCGTTCTCTTATATGTTGCAGCTATCGGGATATTATGACTAGGTCATGTTTATCCGATTATAGAGACTAGTTACCAGAGATCCGATATGTGCTTCGTACGGGACAGACACAATTCCAGCCCCAGGCCTAGCATGTGACATCCGATATTGGATCGAAATATGCAATACTACGTATACTACGCCTGATATAGATCACATATTCCTGTAAGGATATTTCTGGAGAATTGGGAAGGCATGGCACATTGCTAGAAGCCAACATTGTCTTGTAAATCGGTACAAACGTAGTATTAGGTACGTACGTGTTCGGATAGTCCGACGACCGGATTTACTGCCAACATATCTGGGGATCTCATGGGTCGCTTCCTGAAGATTCACTGATGATGTATGACTCGCACTTTATTAATCTGGGATTAATTAATGTGAGAGAGAAAATTAATTTGGGATTAATTACGGAGATATTTTATCTGGGATAAAATATTGTTAAAGAGAGAAAACGATTAATTTGGAATTAATCGATAAAATAATATATTCGATATATTATGCGAAATTGGATTTTGACACGGAATTAAATTTAGAATTTAATTCGGGCAAACGAGTTAATTTAAAATTAATTCGTTAGCGATGTGAATAGTAATTTTGCTATACATAATTATTTAATTACGTTGCAATGGAAAATTCGTTAATTTGGAATTATCGAACCCGAGCCCGAGAGTGTTTGCGGGCGCATTCGCATTGCGAATTCAAGTGTGGCCACAAGCCATATCAAGCGTCAAATCACTAGTCAATCGATGATGTGATGTCTAGTCACTTTGAGTGACATGACAACTTGTCATTGTGATGTGAATAGTTGATGGAGCTGGTTGGGGCTTTATTGCTTTGACTTTTTGGTAGCAAAAAAATTGGTATTAGATTTTTGGAAAATCAATTACAATTTTTGGCAACCACCAACACATTTTTCTCTCTTCCTCTCCCTCTCTCTCACGCCCAAGGGGCTGCTGTTCTTCTCCTTTTTTCTGCCCAAAATGACGAGAATGAATAAGAAGTGCAAGGGTGATTTTTGTGGCAAAAATTACCAAGTGCTAGCACACATTCGGGGTCTTGCGAAGGTGATAGGGAACCGCACTTGTGAGCTTGGAATCACAACACAAAAGCTTGGAGATTGGAGGACCAAGATGGCCGAAAACTTGGAGGACAGAAACTGCTCACTGCCGAGAGCTTCAAGGGATCTTGGAGAGTTTTGTTCTTCATCGCATCGCTCAACCGATCAATGTAAGTATTCCGCAACTTCTTTGATGTATTCGCACTTATGTTTCATCGCTTTAATCGATCCTCGGGACCATAGAAACCCAACATCCAAGTCCAAATCGGCGAAGTTCTCAGCGCCTTTGAGTTTTTTCGTATCCAACATACGCGCAAACTGATTAGTTGATGGTGTCGCCATCGTAAATCTATCACATAGATCACGAAAAATGGTTAGCAGATAAAAACAGTTTCATATAATATCTAAAGCATTAACTAGATCATGGATTTTTAATTTAAAAATGCCTCTCCCACTAAATCATGCAAAACTGTAATCCCCAAACAGAATACAAAGATTTAATAATTAAATTAAATATAAATAGTGATAGGTGGATCCCATGAATATATTTCATCTTGCAGCAGTGGCACGGTCTCGCCAACGTATATTCATCAGGTAGATAACTCATTGTCAATCACTCAATATTGACTCATGGGTTTCTGGTCCTGGTCGTTTCTCGTTGTGACAGCTTTGGCACGTTCACAAGGAGACGTACCAAGGTTAAACTTGTCAATGATAAACTCAAGCTACTTGTGTAACCCTGACAGCTTTGACACGTTCAGGATTCCGCTTTCGCTTGAATTTATCTAGTATCTAATATATATCCGGCATAAATAAATTTCTATCGGCTACACCCTCACAGCAGTGGCACGGTCTCGGATGTAGTAACGGAAAATATTCATAAACTGTATTGACAAGACGGACCAAGTAATATGCATCAAATACATAATTAACATAAACCTTATTAATTAGGGATTTTCCGCAAAAGATGCTTTTTTACTTTATTTAATCAAATTAAATAAACACATGCATGCATCAAGTAAAGATTAAATTAAACATTGAATTTAAAAGGCATAATCATATTAGGGTGGCCAGAATCAGACTCGCTCTCATACCATTTTTTAGGGGTTTTATGGTAACGCAGCGGAATAGTGGAAAATCAAAATTTTCTGATTTCAAAATTTTTCTTGGATCAATTAAATAAACTTATTTATTTAATTATCCAATTGTCAAATTCTAAAAAATAACACAAGAAATCAAATTTCTTGGTAATTACCGAATTGCCCCAATACTTTCCAAATTGATCATTTAGTCCTAAAATTTTCAAATATAATTTTGGATGATTCTAAATCATTTCTAAAATGATTTCCAACAAGTCCAACTCATCAAAATCAGATTGCAACAAAATCCCCAAATTTTGCCTAATTGCCGAGAGCACCCCAAATTTTCGGATAATTGTATTTTGGTTCTTTTGTGTTCTAAACAAGCCAAGATCAAATCCAATCAACCCAAAAATTAACATGCATCATATACATACCATAATACATCACATATATGAAAAGCCCCAAATTTGGAAAGGGTTAAGAACCCTAATTTTATAATTTCATCAAATTGACCAATAATACCAAATCTTTAAAATCCAACACTTTAATTCATTCTTTACCACACCAAACAAGCCTCGCCACTTTGAAATAACTCTAGAACAATTCTAGGTCACCAAAGAGTGGCTCAACAACTCTAGAATGGTAACTTGATTATCAAATAATCAGAAGTAAGCCTTTGAAACCATTTCAAGCTTACTTACATGCATACATCTTTCATTCAAGTTCACAACCAATTAAACACAAACTATAAGAGAAGAGACAACATCAAAGCAACACAAGTTGAAGCTAACCATGTTAGAAACATTTTTCATGTTGAAATCTTTAAAGAAAAACTTACAAAACCAAGGTTTTTCCAAGCTTTCTTCTTTAGCCTTCAAGCTTTTTCTCTCAACTATTTTTGTGTTATTTTTGTATCTAATGAACTTCTAAACCCTAAAAATGAAACAAAACAATTTATACATCCTCCAACTAGCTTGGCCGAAATTTTGGTATATGGCAAAATATCTAGATATTTATTTTTGTTTCATAAATTTGTTTTATCAACTTGCATAAGTCATCATCAAACCATTTAATGAATTTCTTAAAGTCAAATAAAGCAACTAAAAGTATTTCCATAAATATCACAACTTAGGATATTTATAATTTTAATTAATTTAATATTTAACAATTAAATAATTAATTATTTATTTAAATGCAAGTATATTAAATATATGTATTATATTTACATTAAATATCAAATACATATATATTTATGATATTAGTCATATATCTCAATTTGACAATTGATTAATGTGTATTTGATAAAATCTATCATTAAATACAAATACATAAAAATTAGGAAATGACTATTAGGTCCATTCATATTTATTTTTCGTTTAACATTTAAACGACTTATAAATAATCAGTATTATTCATAAATATTGCCCTAGTGCTCTACGAGTATATTTCATTAGTGAGACTCTATAGATTAAGGCATATCCGTCACGAAATCCAGTTTCTTGTCCATAATTTACCCACCCGTAAATTATGACGACCACGGATAAACTCGGTGAATCATACAAGTCGAGGTCATAGCATATGTATAATTCCTCCGTCACAGGTATCCGGATATATCTCAGAGATATAGATGTAAACTTCAAATCTCTATAGGAACTATCCCGTCGACAATTCTATTAGCAATCTCTAAAAGAACACTTAGAACTCACTTCTAAAGTGTACCACGGGCCCATGGTTTTTATCTGATTGCTAAACATAAATGGACTACCTATGATCTGTACACAGAACTGACACTTCCTATCTCGATGCACACATGACACCTTGAGGATCTATCCACACCCAACGAACAGGCGGAGGTCTGATCTAAATAGATCGGTGACGTGACTGCCATCTAAGTGTGGAAGCTGTCTCATGTGCCCACAGTGGTATCTCAAGTCGAAGAATCACAAATGCTACTCAACCCGAGAAGATTCTTATTGATGTTGGTGTACCATCCATTAAGAATCTTCGATGAGTCGTTCAGTGTTTACCCGCTATAAACACCTACATGTCTATATGAGTCCCCAAGACTCGTGGTTCATTGAGAAACCATTGGAATCATATATTCCAGTATACGACATGTACCGATCTCAACGGGTTTACTTTACTGACCAAGTAGTGTAAACATTGACCAGGAACTGTCTGAGAATGATAACGTCGTGATACAACTCAATGTCAGTTGCGACGCTTTTACAACAGTATCATGACTAATCATCCTAAGGTCTATTACGTCTTTACCATATTAAAAGATATATTATATTATAGAAATTGCTTATTTTATTCATAATAAAACGTTTTACAATAGTATTTTCTAGGAATACAACCGAGAATTGGCGCTCTGAGCACCAACCCCAAAAGAGATTCCTGGATATGTTGGCAGTAAATACGGTCACCGGACCATCCGAACACGTGTGTACCCCATACCACGTTCTCACCAATTTTAAGACATGGTTGGCTTCAAGCAAAGGATTGTGCCTACCCAATTCTCCAGAAATATCCGCCGAAGAATATTATATGTATCAGGCGTAGTAATACAATATAATGCGTAATGTGATCCGGTATCGAATGTCACATGCTAGGCCTAGGGCTGGCACTGTGTCTGCCCCGTACGAAGCATATATTGGATCCCGCGTAACTAGTCTCTGTAATCGGATAATCATGACCTAGTCATACTATCCCGATAGCTGCAGCATTTAAGAGTACTAGTACCGTATCTTGTGTGACCATCATCTCCATATGACTGAAGTGATACTCTCATCTTGACATCACACCCAATACACTACGATTCTCAGTAAACCCAGCAGAGGCGTACACAGAACCTGTTAAAGCTCCAGACGACCAATACCAAAGTAAACTGATTGTCGCAAGTAATAGCGATGCAATTCTCAGGTTAAAGATCACATACACCTACCCTGATTCGGATTCCCATAGACACATAGTCATAATACCAATGGGACTCCGAGTGGGTCTATCCAGAGCGAAGCTGTTCCCGGTCCAACGGCTAACAGAACCTCTTATCACACTTGCATAAGTATCAAATACCTAAATATATGAGAACTATGTCGTTAAGCTTTCATAACGCGCACACGTGTAATACTAGTCTATTCCACATTATCGATGTCCAGTCTCGATAATACTACGACTAGGGATATTTAATGATTAAACTGTTCGAGGATTAATATTGTCTCATATCTTATTAATCAGGTTTAACCATATGGACTTTTATCATTATATATATCCAAGTAATCCAATTACAATAATGATAAAATAGTAATTTCCTTTTGTCACATAGTTAATTTGTACAAAAACACAATGTCTTTTACAAATAGTGATGCTATGGGTCATAATTGTCCAACATTAACCATCTTGATTTTCAAGAAAATCAGAACAACAGTTCCCGATGGTTTAAACTAATCTAACAATATCTAAGTCTACTGTCATTCTAGAACATATTCTAGAAATACGCAACCATAAGTAAATTCAGAAAACATATTCAAGTAATATGCTATGTAGTAGATTAGAAGTATAAATCTATAAACAATATAGAATAAAGGAAAATAAATAACAGCAAATTCCATAAAATTACACACTGCTTTAGTTATGCATTTTTAACCCATCAGTGTCTCCCACTACTTTACGTAATACTGTAATCCCCAACGGAGAACGGGAATTCAATAATTAAATCGAATTTCATAGTGAGAATAGGATCCCATGAATATATTTCGACTCACAGCTTTGGCACAGTCTCGCCTACATATATTCATCAGGTAGACAACTCATTGTCAATCACTCACTAGTGACTCCTGATTTTGGTCCTGACCGTTTCTCGTTATGATATCTTTGGCACGTTCACAAGGAGGCGTATCAAGGCTTCACTTGCCAATGAAAAACTTAAGCGACCGATGTAGTCCTGACAGCTTTGGCACGTTCAGGATTTCCACTTTCACTTGAATTTGTCTAGTATCAATATACAACCGCCATGGATAAAATTCTATCAACTACACCCTCACTACTTTGGCACGATCTCGGATGCAGCCATAGAAAGTTACCCATAAACCGTATTGACAAGACGGACCAAGAACATACATCCAATACACGTTACTTTACAGCCTTATTTTAAGTGGGGATATTCCTCAATGAAGCATTGCTCCACATCAAATGCATAATTTTAATCTAAATCATTTTCTAAATAATTCAATTCAACCTTAGAAAACATAACTCAATTTAACCATTAAATTTATGTTACATTTCTCGTTAGCGTAGAACCGAAAAGTCAAGAAACGAATAGATTACATGCATGTGTGAATATTAAAATTGGATTATATATCATATATCAAGCATGAATAATGTAATGGATGAAGCATCAGACCTGCTCTGTTCGGGCGAAATCGTAATTTTAAAAATTTTTAAATTATCGAATGAATTATTCAATATCCAATATGAATAATTCATTCATATTTCACCTAAACATGTTTATTCAATATCAAATAACGACATAAACAAATAAGAAACGTCGCGAAACTTTTACGAAAATGTTTTTCCGCAAAATGACGCAAAATGCATTTTTTTACCGAACCGACCACCCCACACATATTGGGACTGTTCAGGTCAGCCCCAATAGTGTTATGACAGTTCATAGGCTTCCCGAACAGTGACAAATTCACCGTTTGGACACCCGTCACCCGTTTGGCTCAAAAGTCACCTAGTAACACCGTTTTTCACCGTTTTCGCTTATTTCGACTCCGAAACAATTTTCGGCAATTGTTCCAACACCTAAAACAAATCCAATACATTAAAATGACATCATTTTGATCAACAAACAACCCAGTTTTCAAGATCTGATTTTACAACAAAAATAATCAATTTTTCATACTTTAATCCAACTTTTTCAACATTAATCATATTAATCTAAACACCAATCAAAGTCACCACACATGAACCTGTATTGGCCAAATTTGGTCCATGGGCAATTTTGTCCTTTTACTCTGAGCCCGAGCTTCTGCCTCAAAAGGAAGCCCCGATGTTTAAAGTGTATAGAGGCCCAGAGATTCACAAGCCCAGGCCCAATGAGATACCACGTGCTCAAAGCATAATCGGGTCTCACCTACTCCAGTTCACATAACGCCCAAGCTCATAAATGTTATTTACAACCCATCCGTTCCAGCCTACAACGCAGTAATAGCTCCTCATGAATTCAGCTATTACCATAATCCAACGGACGATTAATCAAAGGAATTAAAGGCACACGTTACAAGAGCATGTATAAAGAGAGAAGCCTGTTCACGGGGATGGGTCAGCTAGCTCTCCTACCCCTTGCTATGGGACATCCTCAAGCTCACCACATCTCCAACTGACCGCCCTCACGACACCCTACAAAGTTCAAGGTAGTATCCAACCTTTGACTTCCCACCTTCAAACTCCTTAGTACATTCACTGACTTGAGCGTCGGAGTGCCCCCGACACCCACCACACCGGTGGGCAGTACTCCCGCTCATTCTACATATTTGTTTTGCAGGATCGCCAGTGCCCCATCTTCATGAAATCTTAATTGTAGGCCTCGGGCGAAAACCAACATCTACAATTTGGCGCCCACCGTGGGGCCCGGCGATTCGTAGCATGCAAAGATCTCTCAAACTACGATCCTTCCCAAACACCCCTACTAGTATGGCGTCACACAACGAGCAAATACCATATCTCATGGTTACTTAATTAGCCATCCTTCAAGAACAATTACATAACTTAAGATTGTCACCTGTCCCATTTGTTCCACTCTTAATGAGAAGTCCATTTGCTCCAGTCGACGTATAAGGACCACCACTTGGACCATTCTACACACTTCCTCCAGTCGACATGAGAATACCCTCATAATTCCCGACATACCCAATCAACCAAGAAGTATTCTCTAAGGTCGAGGTCTATTCAAAACTACTTAGGGCGATTACCTCATAATCTAAATGGCTTGGATAGAATATTATCCCCTTCAGACTACGAAACAGGACTGTCGTCTCCTCCAGGTGGCATGAAAGATTATGTGAGTGGAGTTTCATCAACTCTAGACTCCATTGGACCTTAGACTCATGGACCTATATCAGGAGCAAGACACATCCCTTCAATGGAACTATATTTCCTACCATTTACCTCACATGATGAAGCGATGTCCCAGTCGACAGTACCCGAATGAAGACTTGGCGCGGACATCCTGGTCAACCTTACCAGGTATGGCTTACACTTTTTAAGAATGTCACAGTCGACATCACTAAGGCATGAGATTTATAGTAGGTGTTACAATATGATTCTAAGATATGGGTGTCCTAGACGACACTACGATTTACAACCAAGTAATTATTATGGATGGCTTAGTAGATATTTACGAAAAGAAATTGCTAAGGATGTCCCACTCGACATTAGTGTGTTGTAGAGGATGTCCCAGTTGACTTCACTATATATGTAGCTAGTCGCTTGCTAAAGATTCCACTCGACTCCCCACGTAATGAGCTGTGACTCCTATTTAAGTTCCCATCCGACATGAGATGTAAGGAGACTTAGCTTGACTTAGGTACCTTTATATGAAACATAGCCCAATTACCTATGAGACAAAATGGATTGCCAATAACGTCATACTACATGGGGTGATTGTCCTCGGAAAGCATAAGAGGATAGCCAATTCTCCATACGACAAGGTAATCATAAACTCCTCACTACATCCAAACATTGACATCTTGTCATTCCTCCGGATGATAAGTGTACCTCCTCCAGACGACATGGATGTAATGTCATCTTCCCCATACTACTTTGAAAGAATGTCGTCTGCATGGAAGGGTGTTATCTCTTCTAGACGACATGAGTGGAAGGATTGTATTATTCTCTAGATGACATAAAAAGGTTTTGTAGACTGAACCTTCATCGGGTCCATTCAATTCCAGATTCATGGATTCTGATCGGATCCAGTAGAGTCGACTCTCATTGACCTCCATTAGGTTCAGAAGACAATAGCTTCTTGGACACTCTTCGAGTTCGGTCTCCAGTGGTTCTATTGCTCTTCACCAGGTCTAAGGAATAGATACGTTAAAAAAGGGAGCTTCCCTACAAACTTCCATTTTCTCCTTTCGACTAAACAATATATGGTGACGTGGAACATGTCCTATTGCATGCCCATTTTCCGTACCCGTGAAGAACATCCAGTCTACACCTGTTAAAAAAATCAGCAGGCCCATAGTCGTGAAGTGCAAAATGGTGGAGAGGGATCCATGAAAGAATGAGGCCCATAAAAAAAAAACCTTAGCCCACCATGTAGGCGAACACACCATTGTCCAAGCCCAATTACCAAGACTGACCAAGTCAAAACCCTCACACAACCAATAAGCCTGCAAAAATGCCCAATTCACGCACAAAATTGGGACGAAATCCCACATCCGTCGTTGCAATCAAACCTAAAACAGCCGATAGTGTCGAATACAGCCGACAGTGTCGAATACACCATCAACGAATAGGAAAATGGGAGCAATAAATCTCACATCGCTCATCCAAAGACTACAAACCCAAATCGCCCAATCAAACGCCAATTCTTCCAGTTTCATCAAATCAATCGATCGATCTTCACCGATGCGTAAAATCCAATGGTGCCAATTAAAACAAGAAAAAAATGTATGAAGTAATCGGCATGTAACCAAAGTAGAGTACTCCAGAAATCAGCTTGGTGATTTCAAGCTTTGTGAAACAGTAGAATGTCGCGTACATGAAGAGGTATAAAGCAGAAGAGCCTAATGTGAGGAGACGATGAGAATGGTAAAGACCAGGAAGATGAATTTGAAGATGTAGTAGAACTGGTTCAGCCAAATTGAGGCGAGGATGAAGAAGATTTCGGTGAAAACAGCTCCAAATGGAAAATACCCCACCGATGAGAACAGATAAGATTGGGTTCATATACTAGGCCTGCTCTGGTGTTTGGCTTGGGATTTTGTTCGACAAGATGCGTCTGAAGGTATGCTTCAGGCAGAAATGCCACTCGACAAGGCCAAATAAAAGGTCTGCCATGCGACTCTACGTGTATCAAGGTCTGGTAATGGGCATAGACACCATTCAGCGCTATACGAAGATTCTGCTTATAGCTTAATGTTCAATAGAGCAATAGGGTTTGCTCCTTATGGAGTTTATTGGCGAACCCTAAGAAGAATCGCAGGCACACATCTATTTTATCCCAGATAAATCAACTCCACGGAGCCACAAAGATTCGATATCGCTTCCCAAATGGTCTCAATTATTGCATGTTACAGCGGAGCGTCACGTGTACGTGACATACTCAAGCGAGCTTCGCTTAATAACATGATGTGTTCAGCTTTTGGTCGCAAGTACGAGCTGGGTTCTTCAAACAGTGAAGCCCATGAAATGAGCCAGCTCGTTGAAGAAGGTTATGACCTGTTAGGGAAGCTCAACTTGTCTGATCACGTCCCATGGTTAGCTGATTTGGACCTCCAAAAAGTCCGGCTCAGATGCTTCAAACTTGTCCCTAAAGTAAACAGGTTCGTGAACCGGATTATTCAAGAACATGTAACTCAAAATAGCCGAAGGAACAATGATTTTGTGGATGTTTTACTCTCTCTTAGTGGACCAGATAGATTATCAGACTACGATATAGTGGCTGTTCTGTGGGAGATGATATTCAGAGGAACTGATACGGTAGCAATTTTAATTGAGTGGATACTAGCGAGGATGGTACTCCATCCTGATATCCAATCAAAGGTTCATGATGAGCTTGATCGAGTAGTTGGAAGATCATGGCAATTGATGGAATCAGATATTCAATCAATGGAATACCTGCCAGCAGTAGTAAATGATGTTCTGAGGCTGCACCCACCGGGCCCACTCTTATCATTGGCCCGTTTAGCAATTATGGACACCACAGTAGATCACTATCATGTGCCAGCAGGGACCACAACAATGGTTAACATGTGGGCCATCTTGCGGGACCCAGAAGTTTATGTGGACCCATTGAAGTTCATGCCAGAGAGATTTATGGATCCCAAAGCTGCTCACATGGATATTTCAGTCATTGGATCTGACTTTAGACTGGCGCCATTTGGGTCGGGTCGTAGGACTTGCCCTGGAAAAGCTTTGGGTTTGGCCACTGTTAGCTTTTGGGTGGGAACTTTACTCCAAGAATTTAAATGGGTTCAATCGGATCATGACCAGTGGATCTCTCAGAAGTGCTTAGGCTTTCATGTGAGATGAAAATCCTCTTACAGTGAAGGTCCACTCTAGGCGCAGATAATTTATATGTATACGTTATTTATACAACTGCTTCTGGTTGTACATTATATGCTAGTTAATTTCTGGTTGTACATTTGAGAGTGAGGGCAAAATAGATGTGTCCTTGGTTCAGCCGACTGTAGAATAGCTTCTCTCATCCTCTTCATCCTCTGACTGGAGGAATCCGCGGTATGCCCTCACTCTCAAAATCTACAGCTTTTTGTTTTGTTTAGTTGGCATGCCTTTTTTCTTTTGAGTGGTGCACATGGGCTTTGTGATGGGCCTTTTTGATTTTGGTTGGTTCTTGCCTCTGCCACTTAACTTCGATGGTGTGGTTTTTCTAGGGCCATTTATTCTCTGTTGGATTTAGTCAGGTTTTGGGCTCTCATGAGCTTGAATGATTATTGGTTCGTGGCCTATTCTATTGTTTTAGAGTAGTCGGCTTCATGGGCTTTTGTATCTTTGGACTTCGGTCTTTTCTTTAGGCTCTGTTTCTAGCCCTTGTACCCTCCTGTGGTATATTGGAGGGCCATCAGAATGATCTCAGACCACAGGTATAATACGTTCATTAGACGACATATACAAAGGAAAATAATATGTTTCTCTTCCACCTGATAAACAGCTAGATGGATCAACATTTGGGCCGACCAATAGAGCTTATTGATATAATTACTCAACAAAACCTACAGGCGACAAGTAGGAGTACTTTCTCCTCTTTACTTTCATTATTCATCTTCTCCAAAACTAGCAAGTAATATCGTGCGACATGGTTCAAGACCTGACCTTCATCTGGTTCAATCGACCAGGGACATCCCCAATGAACTCACGTCGAGTCAACTTGCAGACATGGACTACTCATGTCGTATGATTTAAATCCTAAACCTTCATCTGGTTTAGTCGACCGGGGACATCCCCCACGGACTTCCTACAGTCCATATGAAATAACTCTTGAACCATCATCTGGTTCAGTCGACAGGGGACATCCCCCTTAAACTCATGTCGAGTCAAGTTGTAGACATGGATTACACATGTCGTATGACTTATAACTTCCTGGTCTCATCAAGTCCAGTCGACCGGGGACATCCCTCATAGACTCGTGTCGAGTCAAGTTGTAGACATGGATTACCCATGTCGTATAACTATTATCTTTCTGGTCTCATCAAGTCCAGTCGACCGGGGACATCCCCCATAGACTCATTTCGAGTCAACTTGCAGACATGGAAGACACATGTCGTATGACATATTCTGACCTTCATCTGGTCCAATCGATTGGGAACTTCCCCAATGGCTTTAGTAGAGTCAAGTTCATTATCCCAACCATCATCTGGTTCGGTCGATTGGGTACTTCCCCAATAACTCTTGTAGAGTCAAGTTCATAACTTAACATTCGTTTGGCTCAATCAATAGGCAACATCAACGCTCGAGTACACCTACGACACATGCGTCAAGTACTCTCCAAGCCAAGGACTCCATAACTTAGAGAATAGGGGACAAACTGTATGGGCCAAATTTGGTCCAGGGGTAATTTTATCCTTTTACTCTGAGCCCGAGCTTCTGCCTCAAAATGAAGCCCCGATGTTTAAAGTGTATAGAGGCCCAGAGATTCACAAGCCCAGGCCCAATGAGATACCACGTGCTCAAAGCATAATCGGGTCTCACCCTACTCCAGTTCACATAACGCCCAGGCTCATAAATGCTATTTACAACCCATCCGTTCCAGCCTACAACGCAGTAATAGCTCCTCATGAATTCAGCTATTACCATAATCCAACGGACGATTAATCAAAGGCAATAAAGGCACACGTTACAAGAGCATGTATAAAGAGAGTAGCCTGTTCACGGGGATGGGTCGGCTAGCTCTCCCACCCCTTGTTATGGGACATCCTCAAGCTCACCACATCTCCAACTGACCGCCCTCACGGCACCCTACAAAGTTCAAGGTAGTATCCAACTTTTGACTTCCCACCTTCAAACTCCTTAGTACATTCACTAACTTAAGCGTCGGAGTGCCCCCGGCACCCACCACACCGGTGGGCAGTACTCCCGCTGATTCTACATCTTTGTTTTGCAGGATCGCCAGTGTCTCATCTTCACGAAATCTCAATTGTAGGCCTCGGGCGAAAACCAGCATCTACAGAACCACCCAAGAATAATTATAGGCATTACAAGAGTGGTCATAACACTCTAGAATGGTAACATATCATCAAATGATTAAATTGAATCAATATTACAATAATATCACTCAATTCCACTTCACACATGCATAACACTTCCAATTCCATCCTCCAAATACAAAACCCCCGAAATTTATTGAAAAGAAAACCCTAGATCTCACTAGATCTTCAAGAAATAAGAAACGAAATTTCCAAGCTTAGGGATTTGTAGAATTACCTTTAATCATTTAATTCCTTAGCCTTTTTTCTTGAATTTCTTCATTTTCCATCCTTGAATCATCAAGTATAATTTGGAGATATTTTGAGCATGTATTCGGCCATGGAGGATGTTCAAATGAAGAAGAAATTTTTTTTTCTCTTTAAAAGCATGTAGCCGACTTTTAGGGGTAAATAGGTCAATTTCCAAAATTTAATCCAATTAATTATATTAAACATTATGTTAACCAATCATAATTGCACACATAAAGTTTAATTAAATCATGCCATATGTTCCAATAATAATTAAACATATTTCATAACATTTATGAAATATAGATATTATTTAACTATTCAAATATTTAACAATTAAATATCTAAATAATTAATTAATACAATTATTATTATATATGTATTTTATTTACATTAAATAACAAATACATATATTAATGGCATGTGTAAAAATCTCATTTGACAAATAATTAATATGTATCAAATCAAATTTTGTATCAAATATAAATACATATTAATTACGATTGACCAAAATGCCTTTATGCATGTGTTATCATTTAACCGATTAAACAATCCGAATTAACTCATTTAATCCAATGAAGTATTATGGATAATCTGTATTATTCATATCGCGTTGCCCAAGTGCTCAACGAGTACACTTCATATTGTGGGACTCTCTAAGTTTAGGTTTATCCGTCACGAAATCCAATTTCGTGTCCATAATTCACTCACTCATGAATTATGACGACCACAGATAATCTCGCTAAACTATGTAAGTCGAGGTCATTGCATACGTATAATCCCTCCGTCACAGGCTATTCATATTATACCTGGGATATAGATAAGAACGTCAAATCCTTTCGGTATAATAGTCGACTTTCAATTTACGATCTCTAAATAACACTCGGAACTGATTTCCAAAGTTATACCACGGCCATGGATTTACTAGATCATAAACACGTGTAGGATTTCTATGCCCTGTACACAGGACTGACGAATCCTCTCTTGATACGCACATGATATCATGAGCATCAGTCCACACCCAACGAACAGGCGAAGGTCTGATCTAAATAGATCGGTGACGTGACTGCCATCAAAGTGTGGAGGATAACTCATATATCCACAGTGGTATCTCAAGTCGAAAGATCACTATGCTCGCTCAACTCTAGAAGATTCCTATTGACGTTGGTATACCATCTATTAGGAAATCTTCAATGAGTCATTCAGTGTTTATCAAATAAACACCTACATGTCTATAAAGTCTCCCAAGACTCATGGTTCATTGGGATAAACCATCGGACCAAGTCATGATATATGACATGTATTGGTCTCAGTGGATTTTACTAACCGACCCGTGTTAGTAAATTTTGACTATGAACTTTATTTAAGGATATACATCTTATAGTGAGCTTCCCAATATCAATTACAAACTACGTTGTAATTGCGCACTTCGTTGTAAATCCTAGGGTCTTTGTCTAATATACATGTATCACTAAATCAGATTTAGTTTCAATCTAATCATAATTAGATATCTAATCGCAATTAAATCGAATATGTGTATAAAAGACAAGAGGTGCTACCTTAAATAAGTAATATTATGGAAAATGGAATTGCTCGTATTCAGGAATCAGACATAAATACGATCCGGATTGGCACTCTGAGCACCAACCCTAACAGTTGGAACACCCTTTTAAGATTCTGGCCTCCAAAATCCAAATGTCACGTCCATTTTCATAGTTATGTATCCAAAGTGTTATTTCACCTACATAAGAAATAAAAATCACAATAAAAATATATAAAACATAAATTTCATTATTATTTCATAAATGTGCAAAATTAAAGGGAATAATGAAACTATAATTGTAAAATGATTAATTTTTTTTAATAAATATACACTTTTTAGTGTTCATCACACCCTCAACCAGCTTATTACTAGTCCATAGTAATTTAAGCTAAAACTAAAAAGACAAATTCTTATCCAAGTTAGTAATTATTTTCTTTCTTTCTAAATAATCAAATAAGCAAACTCTCATGTACTTTATACCCTTCTTCCATACACACATAAAATAAAGTATCAATCAATTTATTGTGCCCCACAATATTCATAGGTATTGTTGAAAAGAGAGTAATATTTTTATCCTAAAGTTATATTAGAATTCACATCTGTTGGCAATGGCAGTTTATTTACATACAAAAAATAGTTTTTTTTAATAAGAATACATCTCTAACCCTTGTAACGAACTTTGGGCTAGTGACTCTCAAACTAGTTGTTTTTAGGGCACTAGATGTTAAGACACCCATACGGACTTAATTGCTCGGATCTCAAATGTCAAAAAGAAGATTTTCCGATTTCCTTAAGCTTTCTCTTTAACCCATGTAACAAGTTTTGGGCCAGTGACTCCCAGACCAGTTGGTCTTAGGGCACTAAGTGTTAAAACGTCCCTACATACTTAATTACTCGAGTTAGAGAGACTACGAAATCGAACTTATTCACATACATATTTTTAAAAAAAAAAAAAACTTAAGCCTTATCATTTTACGCCAGCAATCACTACTTGCTGAGACAAGATGTCCGATTACTAAGTAAAAGCTTGATTATTATCATTTTTTAAACTAACTCAAGCCCTACTGTTTTATGCGAACAATCACTGCTTGCTGAGGCAAGATATCCGGTAACTAAGTAAAAACTTGGTTATTTTTTTTATTTTTTTGAATAAAAATATAAATTTCACTACCTTTAGGTGCTACCTCCAACAAACTAGAGAAGTGAATATTATAAATTTTTCACTTACAATATGTTACCGTGTATGTTGATAATACCTGTCAAATGAGCATATGAAGATCAAATTTAATCAATATTATGAAGAATTCACAAATTTAAATAATTCAAAAAGAAATGAATAAAAATAACTTGTTACGAAATACATTGAGATGCGTCTTAGAAGCGAAAACTCCTTACACTGTCATCTCTGAACAACAATTACACTTGGTTAGTTAAAATTTTATTGTTGGTTTGTGTGTAGTTTTTTTTAAAAAAAAAAAACACAAAAGAAAATCAACACCAAAATATTTTTTTACACACAAAATAACAATAAAACGAAAACAACATAATTTTTTTTAAACAACAATAAAAATAAAAACTTTTTTTTTACAAAACAAAAACTATCTAGTCAACTATCCCCTCCCCCAACCAAATTGAGACATTATCCCCTATGTCTGAATAAGAAGTAAAATTTATAAGATATCACCTAGTTAGTATGAAATTGACAATTGAATCTACATTACTGCTACTAAAAGAAAGGTTACATATTAAAACAATAAAAGAAAATCAAAACAGTAAATGATATGTACTGATAGTTGTGATTGTAGGTCACATCCTCCTCTGGTTTTACATCCAGTAATGGCTTGAACAACCTCTATGGATCGAGGATATGCTTCTCATCCAATTTTCTTATGAATTGAAAAATAGGGTATTTTAAAGTAAGATTCCCGAGACTGTATTGTTGTCTTTCTTTTTGAAATTATGTATGTAAATTGTGAATTAGTTTATCAAATCCATTAGGATGCGCCTCAAGAGTCAGTGATATATTATCTAATGACTTCTTACTCAAGCAATCTCTAATGGGTTAATTTTTTTTCCGGGATTATTAGACATCGTTCTTAAAGAATGAAAACGAGTGTTGCAAGTCCAACGTGCGTATTTATAACAAACATCTAATTATTTAGCTCTTCGTTTCTTAGCATAGATTTTTTTCTCCAAACTAGGTATGTAAGAGATGAGTGAATCAAGAAAATTAAGGATTTTTGTTTTAACCATATTTTTCATGTAATTGTTTAACTTTTTTTTAGGTGGTTGATGTGTCATGACATTATCTTTTAAATGTATTTTATTTGTGCATTTTAAAGGATTACTGTCTCTTAAATCTTTTAAAGTCCATCCAATTCATTGTTTATGTTCTTTCAAAACAAATAACTTACATTCTTGATCGCTTGTGAGAGAGGAATAAATTACCATAGGGTAAGTTTGTTCATCTCCAAGAAAAGCATACTTTAATCCTTTTGGCAAAGTCTTTAACTCCAATTTGGGTGCTTCTTCATTTTTCTCGTCTTCAAGTGTTCTTAGTTCCTCAAAATTTTATTTCTCTTCATCGTCTTCCAGTACCCGTGTAGAATCAAGTAAGAAATCATTAGGAATATATAAATCTAATTGCGTACTTAATTTAAGAAAATTAGTTGTATAAATTTTCATAGGATCAGATAAACTCCCCTGAATATATTCCTCTATAATTGATTCAGTTAGTTCCATGCTCTCATTTTCACTGTCTTCAATGTATGATTGTTTGCACATGTTGAAAATATTAAGCTTCAACGTCATATTGTCAAATGACAAATTCATGATTCCATTCCTGTAATTTATTAATGCATTAGCTGTTACTAAAAATGGACGACCAATTATTAAGAGAATTGGCTTGTAACTGTCTGTTATAGTTGTGTTTCCAAGATAATAAAATCCATATGATATATGAATTTATCGACTTGTAATAACACATCTTCCACAATTCCTTTCGGTACCTTGATTGATCTATCGGTAAGTAAAAGAGTATTTGAGGTTAGTTTTAACTCGCCAATATTGAGTTGTGGGTAAATCGGAAATAGAAGCAAATTGACACTGGCTCCAAGATCAAACAATGCGTGTTCAATTTTATGATTTTCAATAATACATGAAATAGTTGGACAATCAGGGTCTTTGTATTTTAATGCATTATTGGTTGAGAGAATGAAACTTATCAGTTTGGCTAGAAACGTTTTCTTTCTTACCTAATGTCTTATTTTAACGGTGCATAAGTCTTTCAGAAATTTGACATAAGATGATATATGTTTGATGACATCTAACAAATGGATATTGACCTTCACATGTTTGAATATTTCATATATCTTTGGGGAATGTTTCAATTTCTTTATTTTTAATGCTTGAGGAAATGAAGGTGCATGTGAAAAATCGTTATTATCAACGATAAGTAATAATTCATCAACCTATTCCTTACTCTAAGAAGCTAAATCTTCACTAGGTTCAAGAATTATTTTTTGGATGACTTTACCACTACGAAGAGTAATAACAGATTTGACTTGGTCTATATGTTGACTACCAGAACTACCCTCATGAGGGTTTTGAGGACACTTGGGGTTTGACTAGATTGTGCAAGAAACTTTCATTTCTCATTAATGGTCAATGCAGACGTGATTTTGAAAAAATTATATTTCAAATCTATCAATGTTTGCACATTTTGGTTATTGATGGCTTCTTGTTTCTCAATGAATCCATGCAAGATATCCTCAAGGGTTCTCCTAGGCAGTGGGACCTATGGTGTATAATTCTAGAAATTTTGAAAATTCTGGTGTACCTAGGGAGGTTTTTGTGATGGTTGTGCTTGGTTATCATTCCTCCAATTGAAGTTTAGATGGTTTTTCTAACCAGAATTGTAGGTTTGGAAGTATGGGTTTGGATTTGGTCTTTTGAAGGTGTTTATGGAACTGACTTGGTCATTGAGACATTTTTGCAAGGCTGGCAAGGTTGGGCAAACTTGTGTGACATGTTCATTTGAATTACAAATATGACTTGTGACTTCTTGAATTGAATTGACATGATCACTCTTCCTCATTTCTAATGCCTCAACTTTTTTAGCTAAAGATACTTATTTAACAGAAAAGACATGGTCTTCCCTAAGGTTAAACATGCCTCTACCAGATGACTGTGGGTTTACAGACGACTCATAAGTTCTAACTGTGTCCTAATATGGTGTATTATTTGCTATGTGTTCTAGGTAATCTAGTATATCTTCGGGACTTTTTTCCATAAACTCATCATTACACATCATTTCCACTACTTGTCTACCTTGGGGTGTTAAATCCTCATAGAAGTAGGAAACCAGCCTCCATGTTTCAAACCCGTGATGTGGACAAATATTTAACATCTCTTTTAAATCTCTCCCAATATTGGTAAAGTGTTCCCCTGACTCTTGTATGAAAGTTGTGATTCTCCTCTTAAAGGAGTTTGTCCTGTGATGGGGAAAGAATTTTTTCAGAAATTGCTCTTGCAAATCATCCCATGTTCTAATGGATCCTGACCTAAAGTTCTGCAGCCAATTTTAGCTTTATCCTTTAAAGAAAAGGGGAAAAAATTGAGTCGGATTATATTCATGCTATAATTTTGATATGTGCAAGTATTACATACCTCTTCAAATTCCCGTAAGTGCTAATAAGGATTTTCTGATTCTAGACCATGGAATGCGGGTAAAAGTTGGATGACACCTGGTTTAAAATTGAAACGTGATGCATTTAGGGGGGAAGCAATGCAAGATGGTGATCCTGTCCTAGTGGGATTCATGAATTCTCTGAGTGTCTTAGGATAATTAAGATCGTCATGCTGAGACTCACGTTCTATCTGATCAACTGGATTTTCATCTCGGCCAAGTGAATTTTCATTTTGGTTCTCGGCCATTTTGACTGACGATGAAGGTGATGGAAACTCTCTATTTAATCTACCACTATACGATTGAGACCAATGTCTCATGCAACCTAAATACAGACTATATGCTAAAATTTAAATATGCAACTGTAATACTTACAAAAAGGAAAAATATATAATAAACAAGTGAAAAAAATAAAAATAAATGACAAAAGAAAAAAAACATAAATATAAAGAAGAAGAAAATGATATGTAGAAAATAAAAAAAAATAAAAGAAAAAAAATATAAGGATGTTAAATTATTATTTTATCTACTAAATTATACCCCCCCCCCCGACAGCGGCGCTAAAATTTTGACACATTCGCAAAGTTGTTCTTTACTCCCAATTATAAGAGTGTCGAAGTAATAAAATAACCCGGTAAGTCCGGGGTCGATCCACAAAAATAGTTTTAGTAAAATAAAATAATAATTCGAGTGACAAAAAAAGCTGAATTGTTTGAAGTGATGGACAATTTTAAATTTGACTGCAACAATAAATTAGAATACTGTGGTTAGGGCCTTAGGGGATCCACTTTTGATATTTCAAGTATAGAGAAACCTAACTTTTTATTTTTTTACTTTTTACTTTTTTTTTTAATTTGTTTTCTAATAATTAAAATTACATGCACCACACATTGGTTTCTTCACCACTTTTGACATTGAAAATCTCAGAACTTGGAAATCTTGTAAAAAGAAAAGTTGTGGATATTTGAGTATTCTTTCATTTGGAACTGGAATCGCCTCAATCCAATATCGGAGTAAATAATAATGGCTAAAATATAAAAATTACGCAGAGTTAGAATTTTCGAAATTGTACAATGTTAGAACTTCCTTTTAAGTTTATGGACTGCAAAATCTTTTTTTCTATTTATGCATCCAAAGTATTATTTCACCTACATAAGGAAAAAATCATAATAAAATATATAAAACATAAATTTCATTATTATTTCACAAATTTGCTAAATTAAGGGGAATAATGAAACTATAAGTGTGAATTGATTAATTTTTTTTTTAATAAATATACACTTATTAGCGTTCATCAATTATATAAGATCGTTGGAAGCGAGATTCCAGCTGATATGTTCACCAAAGTTGTATCACTTGGTAAACCGAAGTTTTGTATAGCTTCAGTTGGTCTCCGAAACTGAGAAAAATGGAGATGGTGGTTATTAATGAGTTTCTATGCTTGAAGAGCTCGAAGATAGTTTTTTTTTTTATAGCATGATGGTTGAATTGTCTCCAAGTGGGAGATTGTTGATAAAGTTTTTGTGGACTCAATTATTTACTCACATGGAAAAATATTTCAACAAATCTTTTTGGTAAGTAATTAATGCAATTAGTTGACATTATATATTTATATTAAATACAATTAGTTGGCATTAAATGCAATTGGTTGGCATTAAATGTAATTGGATATAATAGTGCAAAATCTTACCTATAAATAGCTTCATTGATGATAGCTTAAGGCAACCCAAAAATTTGTGAGTTTCTTTCATAATCTCTAGAGTGATTTGTGAGAATTGAGGTGAGATTGTGTGTGTGCAAGAAAAATGTGTATGAATGATTAAAAGAAAAAAATAAAATAAAAAGGAGAGAGAAAAATTCTGTAAAATTTTTCTTGTGTATTTCTTTTATTTTTTTTTATTGTAATCCTTAAGAGTGAGTGTGAGTTAAACACGTGTATTGTAATTGAGGATTTTTCCTCTTGTTATTCAATTACAGTGGAACTCAGTAGCCACAATTGATGTATCTTGTTAAGTGTAATTGACCGAGTGAACCACTATCAATTTTGTGTCGTATTATTATATTTTATTATTATTTCCTGTTGCTGTCACTCGGTAAATTTTTAGGTGTTAAAATCTCAATAGCAGTCTCTTGGGGTTAAAGCTCAAAGGTCATCTCTAAAGATAAATTTGAAAAGGAGAGAAAAACTTCTTAATGACAGTATTTATAAAAAATAATAATTAATTATTAAATTCATAGCTTTTTTAAGATTTGAACTGTGATAAAAAAAATAAAAAATAAAAAAAAAAGCTGCTTAAAAAAAAAATCAAATTCACCACTAAAAAAATTAAAATATCCGCTTGAAGTTCAACCTAATTAAAACCGAAGCAAAATTCAGCTTTACAAGTGCGCGCACATTATCATCATCATCATTATTAGTTGTTTAACACCGAAAAGCAAAACGAGTTTCCAACGCCCCAATGATATTGTTTGGTAGCATAAAATTTAAAATTTGATTGTTTAAATCATAAATTCAGATTCAGATTATATATTTTTTATAAAAATATCGAAGAATTTAGATACTCCGTTTAAATTCGAATCGAGTGATTTGACGATGAAATTTCCAAAAAAAAAAAAAAAAAGTTTCCAACCTATCCAAATGAGGCCAGTAGCAATATTTTTAATTTAAAGGAAGTGCAAAATGTTTGGTCAGGTGCAAAATCTAAACAAGAATGAACTAATATTAAAAAAAGAAAAAAAATCTAATTTTCTACGTGCAATTACATCAGATTTCCATTTGTAAAGATCTCATGCGTGAAACATAAGCATCTTCTTCAACCAACACGTGGCACGCGTGACATCCACACATGTAAGGCCCACATTTTTTTGTTTGTTTGTTTTCAATTAATTAAAAAGAGAATAGAACAATACAAAAAATATACATGCTTATTAATTTATAGCTTGAAGATGAATAGGTAAAGTTAGGAATCCCCACCACTAACGCAAAGAGATACAAAAATATTTCATTATTTTGCTATAACATAACATTGCTCTAATATTAATGGAGAGACAAGGGCTAAAATGATTTTTCCATGGTAATTTTGGGAAACTTATTCTCAACTTTGATTTATTTGCATAGTGTCATCCATATTATTTATTTGAAGTTTGGTTATATATTATTAAAATTCTAAATTTTACATTAGTCATTAGGTAAAATTATAAAATTAAATGTACTTGTTTATAAGCTTATGAGTTATACATTTTTATCTTATAAGCCGGTTTTTACTCTTTCTGTAAGTTCATAATAAATATAAAAAAACTTTATTGATATTTTTTTCCACTAAAATAGTTTACATAATAATGTCAAGTGTTGTATAGCACCAAACACACTATATAGCGCTATATAGCACTAAATTATAATTATTGTATAACATTTAAGTTATAAAATTTAAATGTGTGGTTGTCTGCTCTGAAAAATGATTTGTAATTGATATATTATTTCTATGAAAGATATATAGTTTTTAGTTTAGTACTTTTCCCTAGCGACATTTATATAGCGTTAAATTATAATTATTGTATAACATTTAAGTTATAAAATTTAAATGTGTGGTTGTCTGCTCTGAAAAATGATTTGTAATTGATATATTATTTCTATGAAAGATATATAGTTTTTAGTTTAGTACTTTTCCCTAGCGACATTGTTTATAAATAAAATTATTTACACAATTATTTGTATTTGGAAAACAAAAAGGATAACAAGGATTTTTTTTTTTCAAATATACATAATTATTTAGGGTGCCAAAACGAATCAACGAATCAAGTTTGTATCGAATCCTAGACGAATCGAATCAAAATGTGATGAATTCGTATTCGATTCGTTTATTAAACAAATCATAATATCATGATTTTAGACACTGGATTTTGTCTTGGGTCCACAATCAAGAATTTGTATGATGGGGCACTAGCGATCCTGCAGAATAAATGTAGAGTGAGCGGAGAGTTTCTACCTACTGATTTGGTGGGTGCCGTAGGCACTCCGACGTTCAAGTCAGTAGTAAAAATGAGCGGAAAATAAGGAAGAGCAAGGTTTAGGGTTACCTTGACCTCCGTAGATTGCCGTGAGGGTAGTGGGTCAGTGTTTAAAGGGCGAAATGCTTTTAGAGCTCAAGTTAGAATGATCACGACTATGAATTATGCTTATTTTTTGTAGGTTGTTAAGACGTAAGTCTCATTAATATATTAAAAGCTTAACTTTTCGGTGCATGAACGACTAATCACGTGAGGGTAATCAATCATGAGAAAGACATTTTTTGGTTTGGCTTTTGGGAAAATCAAGAGATTGTTTTATGGGCCTCTCATTGTACATGGGCCTGAGAGGTGTTCGACCATTTGGTCTAACCATGGCTCATGAATCGATAATTTTGAAGGAATTAGTCTTTGGTTTAGAATAATTTAAATCTTGAGGGCTGGATACTGATATTGGGCCCGATGTGAAATGATGATTTTATCGTTGGACCGAATTTGACTCGTACAGTTTATCCATACTCTCTAAGTCGATGAGTCTTTGACTTGGAGAGTACTTGACGAGTACGTTGTCTGGGACTAGATGAAAGCATATAAGCGTACCTTAACGTTGACGTCGATGGGTTATGCCAGCGGTCTTATGAAGATCTAGGATGATCCTCAAATGAAAAGTCTCGATGTTGATCTGTGAATCGGTCATGTGAGTTTTCAATATCGTCTAGAAAAGATATTTGTCCGAGCCTTGACCTCGACTCGACATGAGATATGAGAATGTTCCCATCCACTGAACCATATGAATGTCCTAGTTGATCTCCAACCGACTGGTCCTGAGAAGGATCAGGGAAGTCTTCAATGTCGTCTGAACCAGATGAAGGTCCAGGTCTTGATCTTGACTCGACATGATGTTGGGGTTTTAAGGGGGAATATCGGTAACGCAACGAAATCGCGGAAAATCAAAATTTTCCGGTTTCAAAACTTTTTCTCGGATCAATTAAATAAACTTATTTATTTAATTATCCAATAATCAAATTCTGAAAAATTACACAAGAAATCAAATTTCTTGGTAATTATCGAATTGCCCCAAAACTTTATAAATTTATCATTTTAGTCTAAAAGTTGTCAAATATAGTTTTGGATGATTCTAAATCATTTCTAAAATGTTTTTCAACACATCTAATGCATCAAAATCAGATTTCACACAAATTCCCAATTTTTAGTCTAATGCCGTGAGCCACCCAAAATTTTCAATTAATTGCAATTTGGTCCATTTAGTTCAAAACATGCCGAGATCAAATCAAATCAACCTAAAATTTTACATGCATCATATTCATACCATAATACATCACATATATGAAAAGCCTCAAATTTGGAATAGGTTATGAACCCTAATTTTTCAATTTCATCAAATTATCCAATTTCACCAAATTTACAAAATCCAACACTTTAATCCATTCAATACTTCACCAATCTAGCCTCACCACTTTGAAAAAAACTCTAGAAAAATTCTAGGTCACCAAAGAGTGGCTTACTAACTCTATAATGGCAACTTTGATTTTCTAAAATCAAAAGTAAAGCTTTGAAACCATTTCAAGCTTACTTACATGCTTCAATCTTTCATCAAAGTTCACAATCAAAATAAACACAAACTATAAGAAGGGAGAGAACACCAAAGCAACACAAAATGATGCTAAGCATGTTAGAAAAATTTTCATGTTGAAGACTTTGAAAAATAACTTACAAAATCATGATTTTCCAAGCCATCTTGCTTTAGCCTTCAAGGTTTTCTCTCAACTACTTTTGTATTCTATTTGGTGTCTAATGAACTTGTTAAACCCTAAAAGATGAAACAAAATAATATATACTCTCCCAAATAGCCCTTGGCCGAATTTGGAGACAATAATATCTAGATATTATATTTTTGTTTCATTTAAATTACAACTTGTCAACTTGTTTTCTAAATCATTACACTTTATGAATTATTCAACTAAGTCAACAATTGCAACTTAAAAAATATAACAATTATATTTCATTTAGGGTGTTGGCCGAAATTGATAAAAATATAAGGAAAAATATTTCAATTTTAACAATTTAAAATAAATATCCAAGGAAGTCAAATCCAATTTGACTACCATTTCCTTTACTTTAAAGTCAACAATAAACACTTATAATCATTTCCTAACTTTATCATTTGGTGAGATATTTATATTTTAATTATATTAATTATTTAACAATTAATTAATAATTAATTAAATACAAATATCTCAAATATATGTATTATATTTACTTTAAATATCTCAAATACATATATAAATGATACATGTCAAATACCTTGATTTGACAATTTATTAATGTGTATTTAATAATATCATATATTAAATACAAATACACATTAATTAGGAAATGACTGTTCGACCCGTTCACATGTATTTTTCGTTTAACGTTTAAACGATTTATAAATAATCATCATTATTCATAAAAGTTGCCCTAGTGCTCTATGCGTATATTTCATTAGTGAGACTCTCTAGATTCAGGTATATCCGTCACAAAATCCAATTTCGTGTCCATAATTTACCCACCCGTAAATTATGACGACCACAGATAAACTAGCTGAATCATACAGGTCGAGGTCATTGCATACGTATAATCCCTCTGTCACAAGTATCCGGATAATACCAGAGATATAGATGTAAACGTCAAATCTCTATAGGTATTATCCCATCGACGTATCTATTAGCAATCTCTAAAAAATATTCGGAACTTACTTCCGAAGTATACTGTGGCCACAGATTTAACAGACTGCTAATCATATATGGACTACCTATGCTCTGTACACAGAACTGACAGATCCTATCTTGATACACACAAGATATCCTGAGGATCGGTCCACATCCAACGAACAGGCGGAGGTCTGATCTAAATAGATCGGTGACGTGACTGCCATCTAAGTGTGGATGATGTCTCATACATCCACATTGGTATCTCAAGTCGAAGGACCACTATGCTATTCAACCCGTGAAGATTCTTATTGACGTTAGTGTACCATCCATTAAGAATCTTCGACGAGTCGTTCAGTGTTTATCTATTATAAACACCTATACGTCTATACGAGTCTCCCTAGACTCATGATTCATTGGGTTAAACCATCGGACCAAGTCTCGATATACGACATGTACTGGTCTCAACAGATTTGACTAACCGACCTGTGTTAGTGAATCTGGACAAGGAACTATATTTGATAATATACATTTAGCAGTGACACTTCCCAATTTCAATTACAAACTAGCTTTGTAACTGTGTACTGCATTATATATTACCGAGTCATTGTCTAATATATACATATCACTAAACAACATTTAGTTTCTATCTAATCGTAATCAGATCGAATACGTATATAAAAATAAGAGGTGCAACCATAAATAAGTAATATTATGGAAAATGAGATGTTCGTATTCATGAATCAGACATAAATACGGTCCGGATTGGCGCTCTGAGCACCAACCCCAACACATGATCCATAGGGAATGTTCCCATCGACTGAACCAGATGAAGGTTCAGGATGATCTCCAGTCGACTGGTCTTGAAAAGGACCAGAGAAGTCTTTAATGTCGCCTGGACCATATGAAGGTCCAAATCTTGATCTTGACTCGACATGAGCCATGTAAAATGTTCACAGTCGACTAAACTAGATGAAGGTTCAGGATAATCTCTATTCGACTAATCAGTGAAGGACCATGGGAGACTTCAATGTTGTCTGTACCAAATGAAGGTCCAGGTCTTGATCTTGAATCGACATAAGCCATTGGGAATATTTCCGTCGACTGAACCAGATGAGAGTTCATGATGATATCCAGTCGACTGGTCACGAGAAGGACCATAGAAGTCTTCAATGTCACATGGACCAGATGAAGGTCTATGTCTTGATCTTGACTCGACATGAGCCATGATGAATGTTCCCAGTCGATTGAACTAGATGAACGTTCAGGATAATCTCCATTTGACTAGTCAATGAAAGACCTGATGAGTCTTCAATGTCATCTGGAAATTCGATTGTCAAATTGGTGAACATTCTATCTACTGACAATGCAGGGTATGAAGATTCTACCGCAGCTACTATCGAGTGTCATTTGGCAGCTGAGTAAGAGACTCCACTAACTTCAGATCCGCCTGAAATGAAATTCAATGTATTTTTTATTGGAGGTGGTGGTAGGGGCCGTTTCCTCGTTCTTCACTTTCGTCTCTTCGAGCCAACGTATTCGTGCTTTTATCTGTGAGCAAGTTCTTCAGATACCCTTTATTCATTAGCTCCAGAATTTCTAGCCTTAAGGTCATGCAGTCAACTGTCGTATGGTTGTAGTCTCGATGAAATTCACATGTCGTATGGTTGTAGTCTCGATGAAATTCACATCATATGCTTGTATCTTTCATGATAGATCCGTCTCTGGAGCGTGAGGGCCATTTCACCTCGTTCCCCATCTTCTTGAGGACTGAGACTAATTACCTTAGAGAAATGGTGAAGTTGTAGTCTGGGAGTCTTGGCCTGTTCGGTGATGCCCGATCTTGGACTCTGTATGGTAAGGGTTGGCGGATGAAATCCTGGTTAACAGGACGCTCGTCTCTCCTTTGATGAACCCTTCTATCTACTGACTGCGGAGCTCTGCCAGTGAATTATTTTGGTCGTTTGGGAGGGTTAGGTATCATTTCCTTGTGTAGATTGGAGGAATCTTCTCTCTTCTTGTTCCTCTTATCTTCTTCCCATATAATCTCGATTTGGGCTTGGGCCATGACCTGATTCATAATGTAGCATCAAAATTTTATTAGCTTCTTATAAAGCCCATTCTCTGCTAGCAGCCCATTCATGAAGGCTTCTACAGCAGTCGGTTGGTGGAGATCCAAAATGAAAATTTTTTCCTTATTGAAACGCGCTATATAGCCTCGTAAAGATTCTCTTTTCCTCTGTTGAATTGCATTGAGGTCGTCTGTAGTTTTCTCGAGCTTACAAGAACTGGCAAAGTGTTCCGTAAATTTATCTGCTAGTTCTTGGTACGACCCAATGGTCCAGTAAGGAAGGTTGCTGAACCAGGTGAGTGCGGGGCCTGCCAATATTTCTCCAAATCCTCTGTACATCCCGGCTTCAATTGGTGTAGAGCTAGACCTGTAGACATCATCTTGTATTTGTAGTGGATCACATGGTCGTCTGGGTCCGTGGACCCATCATATAACTTCATATCTGGAGGGCTGAATTTCCTTGGGAGTTCAATGGAAGTAATGGTCTGCAGGAAAGGTGTATCTGCAATTGTACCGGCTCGACTTTTTCTTACTGGTAGCCTGACTCCTAGTAGGCTGGACAAAACTTATTATTTGAATTCTTTCACTTCATTCCGCATTAACGAGGCGACTGGATGTGCAATGTCAGCTGGAGAGATATATTGACCATCATTGGGGCTTTATGGATGGTTGTCTGGTGACAGATTATCCACATCGTTGAACGCTCCAATGAGATTGGTATGAATGTTAGGATTACCGGGATGACCGAGATTTTCTTGTTGCTAGGGGGATGAAGAAATTTATTCTAATTGCTTCTGAAAGATTTGAATTGGAACCTTGTATGTCAAGATTTTCTTCTTCCAGCGCTCTTAAACGTTCTTGTAGAGCGGCTAATTGTGCGATCATAGGATTTGGTGTCTGCTCGCTGCCAGAAGCCATGAGTGGTTGTGCCGAAAGAGTCACAGACTGAGAGATATTTGCTTGTTATTAATTGCTAAGGCCCCACGATGGGCGCAAAATTGTGGTCACTGGATTTCGTATTGGGTCCACAATCGAGAATTTATATAATGGGGCACTAGCGATCCTGTTAAACAAATGTAGAGTGAGCAGAGAGTTTCTACCCACCGCTGTGGAGGGTGCCGTAGGCACTTTAACACTCAAGTCAGTAGTGAAGATGAGCGAAAAATAAGGAAGAGCAAAGTTTATGGTTACATTTAACTCCGTAGAGTACCGTGAGGACGGTGGGTCGGTGTTTAAATGATGAAATGCTTTTAGAGCTCAAGTTAGAATGCTTAAGCTTGAATGATCGCGACTTTGAATTATGCTTCTTTTTTATAGGTTGTTAAGACATGGGTCTCATTAATATATTAAAAGGTTAACTTTTCGGTACCTGAACAACTAATCACATGAGGGTAATTAATCATGACAAAGTCATTTTTTGGTTTGGCTGCGGAGAAAATCAAGAGGTTGTTTGTGGGCTTTTATTGTATATGGGCCTGAGTGGTGTTTGGCATTTTGGTCCAACCTTGGCTCATGAATCGACCGTTTTGAAGGGATTGGGCTTTAGTTTAGAATACTTTAAATCTTGAGGACTGCAAACTGATATTGGGCTCGTTGCGAAATGATGATTTGCACTTGGCCCAAATTTAACCCGTACGGTGATTCGTATTCGATTCGGTTATTAAACGAATCGAATACGAATATTCGTTTAGTCATGATATTATTCAATAACATAATTACCATAATTTATTTACATTATTTTTCATAAATATTTACATATGTAATTAATATATTTACAAAAATATCTCACCAAATATTGATAATATTATTTGTTTATATGGTAATTTTCCATAATTTCTCGAATCTTTATTGAAAAATAACAATAACTAGTAAAAAAAATAATAAAACGAATCATAAATGATTAAACAAGGCAATAAAGTTAAATTCATATTTGATTCGTTTAATAAACTAATCGAATCGAATTGACCAATGTATTAAATGAATTCATTTCTTCAAACCCTTATTCACTTTAAAACGAATCCAATCAAACGAATAAACGAATCCTAACCCAAATTACCACCCCTAATAATTATGTAAATAGTTATGCATATATCATTATTGTGTATATGTGTGTTTTGTTTTGTTGGCGTGTTATGGCATAGTTTTCTGCTAGATCCAAAGTTTCCAACTTCCAAGCTTCATAATTGCAAGATTTTAAGATATGTTTGCATATAATTTATTATTGTGTAAGTTGGAGTGGTTGAATCTAGTAGTGGAGGAGGAGGCCTATTGGAAAAGAGCCAAGAAGATATTTATTGTGCAAACTAGTTGACATATGATTTTTAAATTAACTTATGATTACGTGGATGTTGTCAAAAAGAGTGATGATGTCATACGCCGAAATGAAGAGATTCATTTGGAAATAGAGTTTTCATTAATTGATTATAATAAAACTGAAAGATGAAACATAAATCATGCATCAACTAAATCATCTAAATACATTTTTTTAGAAATGCTAAAAAATCGTCGATTTGAATTTAAGCGAAGTATGTAAAATCCTCGATTATCACAGATTCTCACAAGAAATGCATTCACTGGATTTGAACCCAATACATAATAACCAAATCTTAAATCATTTATCACCAAATCACACCTTCGGGCACCATGTGATTACATGCTTAAGAAGAATAAACAAATTTACATACAAATCAATTATTAATGGAGATATATTGGAAAATCTACTTCTTCTTTTTTTTTTTTTTTACTAAACTATGGATGATGCCAATACCATCAATGATTACTGATCAAACAATGTTTCATTTTAATTAATGTTGAGAGTTAAGCATTCAATTTCAACAATAACAGATATAATATTTGTTTGGTGAAAATTTAGCGGACCAACACTTGAATAATTTTAGAGTCTCAACTCAAACAATGTGAAAAAAAGAAAAAGAAAAAGGAAAATGACTCTATTTAATTCTTCAAGTCAATTTAGATCATCAACCTTAATTGTTTTGCAATTTTAGCAACAATTTCATAGCAAATAGTAACACAACCAAATCATATTTGATTAAGGAAAAATCTTTGACTTCATGTCATACAATTTGTACAGGTAGGTCATGAGTTGTATGAATGAATGGTACCAAAATCAATTATAGTATTTATATTTTTAATGGAAGCAAGAACTGCAAAGTTGAACAGAAAAATCATGCACTACCAGTGTCAGAATCAGATTAGTGATTGAATCGTCTATTTAAAAGATTCAATAATTTATTGGTTCAACCGGTTGAACTGTTACGAAAAAATTGATAGAACTGGCTGACATTATAAATAGTATTATTTAATTAAAAATTATAAAAAAATTATTGTTTTAATTTTTTATTTTAAAATTTTTAAAAATATTTGAACCGATCTGATCCAATTAGCCAATTTTGACTCGTTTTTTAAAATCATTTTTTAATATTTGACCGGACCAAACTCTCGACAAATTTCCAATTCGACCCATCCAACCGGTTCTATTTGGTATGAATAACACTGATAAAACGAATTTATCAGGTCTATAACATAATTAGCTACATATATTTAGTTTGTCCAAGCAATATATAAAGATCTAAAAGGCTTGAGTTGAAAGGTTGCTTTCATCATACCCACATTTATTTTTCAAAAAAAAAAAAAAGACTTTAATTAAAACACCGGCATTTTTATAATATTAATTAACATTAATTACATGCATCTAGCTGATTGTCATATATTTAAAGGGACCAGTCTGATTGTTTTAAGTTATTATTATTACTATTATTATTTTTAACGTTTACAGTATCAACTTTTATGTGTATGAAGGGACACTAGTATTAATATTAATATTAATATTAAAAATTAAAATAAAATTCATAGATATATGTCTTCTAGGGTTTGCAAAGTCTATGGCTCAGTTAATGAGACAATGAAGCTTGTCTGAATTTGATCAAATTGTGGGTTTAAGCCAAAGCTTACCCATGTAAAAGCCAAAAAGTGGGGGAAATGAAAGAAATAATATCAATATGACATTTGATGGCATCAGTCAGTCATGATATTTTATATTATAATAAAAAAAAAAAAACCTTTGCTCTGCCTCATAGTTATTTTTAAAAAATCGGAGATACAAGTGGGCCACCTAATTTGTCTAAATAGTAACATTTTTGGACCATTAAATGACTAATAATGATCCAATATTCTTTTCTTAATGCCCTAAATACCTACTTTTAACTTTTCTTATAACTTTTTCCTTTCAATCTGATTTTAAACTCTTACATGCAATTGATTTGAAATTGAAATTACACTTGTGAGGTGCAAAAACATTTTAGGAATTTCCCATTATATATATATATTTTTTCTCTTTTGTGTGTTGTGTTTTTTTTTTTTTTTTGAAAACAAGAACAACATTAGTTTTGCATATTGGAAACGTTTCCTTTGATTTTTTTTTTTTTTGAAAATATTAGAGTATAACAATCAGAAATCTAAGAAATTCCTACTTAAGTAATTTCGTTATGACATATTTTGAATATTTAGACGACGGTTCGTGATCTAAGACTATTTTTTTCATCAATCCATCCAATCATTATTTCCTTTTTATTTTCCCCCATTTTTTTAATTAAAGAATAGATATTTAATTGTATGACTTAAATGTTTCGTATTCCTCCAAAAGATGATTCAATTGATAGGATTTTTGATATAATACTTGTAAAATCGATGATATTGATATTAAAATTTTTCTTAGTAAAATGCCATTAATATTCATGAATAAAAGCAAAAAAAAATTATGTATACATTACTAATCGACATTTAAATTAGTTGTATACGAATCAGCAGACACACATGGGACTAAACCAAAAGAAAAACATCATTGAAATAATTAATTGAATTGAATAAGATAAAGAAAGTATCTTAAAAAATAAAGAAGGACAAATGCATGCTGTGAGAATACAAAGCCGGAGTAGGAAATAACTCCTGCTAAATCACTTTCTGTTTTATCATTTTGCTGCTTAAATTATGTTCATCAATTACAAATTATAATACAGTTTGTCAAAAAACAGAGAAAATCTACGATACAATAGTGGTATCATATCATCCGTGCAACAATCCAATAATCAACTGTCACGTATGTTAAAATATTAAAAAATAACTTAAAAAATAGATAATAAATCATACATGTAATTTACCAATTTGTAAGTGATATCACGTCACCATATCTCCGTTACACCAAAAAATTATTTCTAGAAACATATCCAATCCAACAATATTATAATATGATTAACAATAATGGCTCTACATTTGACTTATGCAAATGAAAATTTTGTTGGGCTATAGAGTTTTGGAGTAAATATTACTTTTCCAAAAAAAGTTTTGGAGTAAATATTATTATTATTTAAAAAATCTCAAGTAGTAAACTAAAATGTTTCACACTAAATAAGGATCCGACTACATAAATCATTTATATTATTATATTTTATCTGAAATTATTATTTCATTAAATTTAGTGATGAATAATCCTACAAGACCAACAAATTTCTAACTTAAATTATAAAAATTTTTAACCTAGAATGTGGAACTTATAAAAGAAGAAAAAGTACCCGAGTAAAATCTTTATAGCTAAGAAATAGTGACAAGACCTAATAAATAATCTCATTGTAATCTTTTTTTTTCCTCCCTCCCTTTCTTTTACTTGCAATGATTGATTCTAATAATGTTTGCAATGTAATCGCGTTCATATTTTTTCCACACTTAACAGGTAACTAAAGAATGAGTAATATTTTATTACAACATATTTTTGTAATTTTTTAACATTTTATTACGTATGTAACGATATTATTAAAATATTATATAACCGATGTGCTGATATCATTATATTCTACAATTTTTTAAAAAAATCTTGGTGTCCCAAAGCTTCCCCCCTACCTAATGTTGAGAAAAGCACAGCCAAAACAACTTCTAACCAAAGATTTCCATAACTGAGCTATGTGATACTTACTAAAATTCTAATTTTGACTTTTTTTTTTTTTTTTTGTTGCAATAAATAGATAGCAAATTCTATTAATGTAAATTTTTTTGGGTCAACAGAAATATTTATGGTGTGCTGAGAGTTGTCAATTTGTATTAGTTGAAGAATGGCCTTAAATGAAACATGATAGATGCATGTAGTTGGAGGTTGGTTAACCTATGGATTGTGAACTTACAACATTTCTCTCTTATTCAAATTCTCGTAAACGCATGAGAGATCAAATTATTAAAAAAAAAAATGAATAAATAATTTGTTGCTGGTGATTTTTTACTACGAGAATGGTTCAAATACCAAGGAGGGGTAGGATGGAAATAACATAACCAAAAGCGAGGTGGCAAAGGCCCAAGGGCCTAGAGAGGGATGGGGCCCGACAAAGAGACCCGACCTCATGATACAGAGAGAAAATCTCAAAAATCGAGCATCTTGAAAGATAAAAGAAGTTGTGATACCGACCCGACCATATGAAGAATGTAGATTTACGGTTTCTTGAGAGTTTGCAGAGACCGACCCGATGTGGTCTTTGTCTGTGAAACCCAACCTGTTTGTAAGAGTTGGAGGGAACTTCGATCAACATTATCCACTTTGACATGCCGACCCGAGGAATGAAGATGAGATTGTTATTCGTATGTGTTATTAATCATTTTATAACATGCATTATTCAATCAAAATTATTAAATAGAGACCATATAAATCATCAATTTAACATAAGTACAAGAATTAGAAAAACCTGGAAATTATTTTGTAGAAAATGTAGATTATACCAAGTGGAATTTTTACTATTTCCTTAAGAACTTATTAGCCACACCTTAGTGCACTACGGATCTTGTGGCTAAAGTTCTCCCATGATTCTTGGTAACTTCTTGATTTAGGGGCACTCCTTAAATTAAGAACACGAACTAGGACAAATAGTGGAAACTCTCTAGTATGAAAACCTTAAACTTTCTACTATGCCTAAAACTTGTGAAAGAATTGATGGAAGAATGAATGATCAAAAATGAACCCAAGGACCCATTTTTATAGACATGGAGGGTTGCCTTTGGAAAGATACTCTTATGTCAATGAATATAACTCTTTAAATAACCCTTTAAGGAACCCTTTCAACCGTAATAGTCATGTCATTTCTTATAAGGAACACATCTTTTCCAAGGTAAACTTTAAACCCAAGGGTTATGTCATATCATTCCCTATAATTATGCAACCTTATTTAGAAAATTTCTACAATCCACCTTAATTTTCTAAATATCAATACAAATACTTAAGATAGTTCCCTGAAATAAAACTGCATCAGAATAGGTAGCTTTCGCCTTAAACCTTTCATAGTTAATGACTATTGTATTTACTTGGCAAACCTGTGACACATAGTCTTGAATTGTTCCGCCGTTGGTGTAAACCAAGACAATAGCCATCATATAGCTTCACTTTGACCATTTGCCATTATACGGTTGTGTTCATTTCAGCCATGAACATCGGTCCTGACTTCATCAAGTACTTTAGGGAATCCAGCCTTAAAATTCCCATGGAAGCGGCCTCACTTCTTACTTGAAATATGTGATCTACTATGAAAGGTAATATGTCTCTACCCTTATTAGGATTCTTCTCCTAATATAGTGATAATTAAAAGCCTTAACTTATCATAACTTTGATAGACAACATTTTGCATCATTATAGGAATGAGTAAAGTATAGAACTATACAATGCTTGTTTTGAATTGCACCAAGTTTCAACTGTCACTTTTGAACCTAGATCTTGGGATTTCCAGTCAGCTAGGTTGGGTTTCCATAGTGACAATTATTAATTTATAGGCTTCAAGCCTATTCCCCTCGATGACTTCTCAACTTGCTCTCTAGGTAAACCTTTAGTAAGTGGATTCACTAGGTTTCTTTTGACTTAACATAATCTACTGAAATTATGCCGCTTGAGAGGAGTTGCCTTATGGTATTATGTCTTCGACGTATGTGTTGAGACATACAATTATACATTATTTTTTGGGCTCTCCCAATATCTGATTGACTATCACAATGTATTCTTATAGCTGGCACCAGTTTTGGCCAATTTGGAATATCCTTTAAGAAATTTTGAAGCCACTCTGCTTCTTCTGCTGCTTTGTCTAATGCTATGAACTCAGACTCTATAGTAGACCAGGCGATACATGTTTGCCTTGATGATTTCCATGTCACAGCTGTACCTCAAAGTATGAAAATAAATCCACTCGTGGACTTGGAATCCACTCTATCAGATATCCAGTTGGCATCGCTGTATCCCTATAGAATAGTAGGATATCTCGTATAATACAGACCATATTTTGAAGTTTCTCTTAGATATCTCAAAGCTCTTACTATGGCTTTCCAGTGGTTATGTCATAGATTACTTGTATATCTACTAAGCCTATTTACGACTTGAGGGATATCTGGTCGTGAACAATTCGTGAGATACATTTGACTTCTGATGATTCTTGAATACTCTAATTGCGATACACTGGAACCAGTATACTTTGATAGATGAAGAGTTAGACTCACAGGAGTTCCAGCCATCTTTAAATCTCATTTATTATATTCTCAAGTATTTTCTCAACATAATGAGATTGAGATAATATGTATGCCTATGATATTTTAGAAATTTTAATTCCTAGAATCACATCAGCCACACCTAAATGTTTCATGTCAAATTTTCTGGTCAAAATTTTATTGGTAGACTGAATTATCTCATGATTACTACCAATTATTAGCATATCGTCTACATAAAGACATACAATGACATATCTTTCTTGAATTGATTGAGTGTGTATACACCTATCACACTCATTGATTTTGAATTCACTTGACAACATCTCTTTGTCAAATTTCTCATGTCATTATTTAAGTGTTTATTTTAATCCATACAAGGATTTTACAAGTTTGCACACTCTGTGTTCTTGTCCAGGGATATTGAAACCTTCTAGCTGTTCCATGTAAATCTCTTAATCTAATTCACCATTTAAGAATTTCATTTTTACATCCATATGATGTATTTCAAGACCAAATATTGCTGCTAGGACTATATGAATTCTTATTGAAGTGATACGGGTCACTGGTGAATATGTATCAAAGTAATCAAGGTCTTGTTTTTGTCTATAACCTTTTTATGACAAGTATTTCCTTGTACTTATCTATTAATCCATCCGGCTTCATCTTCTGTTTGAAAATCTATTTGTAGTATAGCGACTTACAACATGGAGGAAGATTAATCAACTCCCAAATATAGTTTTGAATGATAGAATCAAATTCACTATTGATAGCCTCTTTCAAAAAGGTGCCTCCGAAGAAGACATCATTTCTTTATAATTTTGAGGCCATTTTCTAACAGGTATGTCAGAAAATCAGGTCCAAATGTGTTATACGTGTTGGTGTTCCTAGAACATGCCAAAGATCTCTTAGTCATGATTCAATGTGAATAAGATCAAAGAAGTTGCGGAAGTACTTACAAATATCGGATGTGGAGATTTCAAAAATCTTTTCGTTTCGGAAGCTCCAAGCTTTGTGTTGAATCTTTAATTCCAAGGGTGAGTTTCCCTATCACCTTTTCAACTCTTGAAGTGCTAGCTTTGTTTGATTTTTTTGAAGGAAAATCAAAGAGAGAGAAGAAGCTTGTGTTCGGTCAAGCAAGATGGAGAGAGAAGAAAATTTTGTGTTTTGTTTTCTAAAAACATAATTGACCAAGTCAACTCACAAAATATGTATATGCTTTTTCCAAAAGCAAAAGCAAAGAGTTTTGGAGGGAAAATGTCATTTAATGCCTTCAACCACTTCCATCACTCAAGTTGACACTTGATAGACATGTGATGTAAGTTGGTAGGACCACTTTAATTCAAAATTCAAGTGGCTTGCTCCACACACTTCGGGCTCGGGTTCGCTTAATCCGATTAAATAAATTTTCCATCGCGACGTAATTAAATCCAATTTAATTAAATAATAATGCCTTGCAAAATAATTACGAACGTTGCTCGCGAATTAATTCTAAATTTATTCGTTCGCCCGAATTAAAATCCAGTTTTAATTCCGCTTTGAAATCCGATTTCATTTAATATATCCAATACATTATTTAATCGATTAATTCTAAATTAATCATGTTCTCTCTTCTAATCAAATTTTATCCCAGATAAATTCTTACAGTAATTAATCCCAGATTAATTTTCTCTCTCTTGATTAATCCTAGATTAATTCTGTTCGAGTCAAATATCATCGGTGAATCTTTGGGAAGCGACCTAAGAGATCTCTGGATATGTTGGCAGTAAATCCGGTTGTCGGACTATTCGAACACGTGCGTACCCCGTACCACGTTATTACCGATTTACAAGACATGGTTGACTTCTAGCAAAACACCGTGCCTACCCAATTCTCCAGAAATATTCAACAAAGAATATATAATCTATATCAGGCATAGTATATAATGTATTGTGTATTACGATCTAGTATCAGATGTCACATGCTAGGCTTGGGGCTGAAATTGTGTCTGCCCCGTACGAAGCATATATGGGATCACTAGCAACTAGTCTCTTTAATCATGACTTTGTCATATTATCCTGATAGCTGCAGCATATTAGAGTACCAGTTCTGTATCCCTGCGTGATCATCATCTCCATATGACTGAAGTGATACTTCCATCTTGACAACACATCCAATACACTACGATTCTCAGTAAACCCAGAAGAGGCGTACACAGAACCTGTTAAAGCCCCGGATGACCAAAATCAAAGCGTATTGATTGTCGCAAGTATAGCGGTGCAAGTCTCAGGTTAAGACCAAATACATCTACCCTGATTCAGATTCCCATAGACACATAGTCATACTACCAATGAGATTCCGATGGGTCTATCCAGAGCGAAGTTGTTTCCATACCATTGGTAAACAGAACCTCCAATCACACTTGCATAAGTGTCCAATACTTAAATATATGAGAACTATGTCGTTAAGCTTCCATAACGCGCACAAGTGCAATACTAGTCTATTCCGCATCATCGATGTCCAGTCTCGATAATACTACGACTAGGGATATTTAATGATTAAACCGTTCGTGGATTGATATTGTCTCATATCTTATTAATCCGGAACTAATCATAAGGACTTTTATCATTTATATATTCAAGTAATCTAATTACAAAATGATAAAATAGTAATTTCCTCTGTCACATAGTTAATTTGTACAAAAACCACAATGTCTTTTACAAATAGTGATGCTATGGGTCATACTTTTCCAACAAGACGTTCTTGTTCTTTTGCTACTTCTATGTTCATTTTTCTCAATATTTTCATGTTTATCTGATTATTGGTTAACTTGATCACTACTTGTAGCAGTATCAATGGTTATTTTGAGAGACTCAACTTTTTACTTTTCTTTACAAGGAAATTTCTCTTTAAAGAAAGTCGTATTCCTTGAATCAATTTTCATATTTGGATTGATGTCAGGAATCTCATATTTATGTACTAAGAATCGAAACGCGATAATATTGTGACCATATCCAATGAATATATAGTCAATAGTTTTGGGTCATATTCTCACCTCCTGAGGTTTAGGAACCATCACTTTGGCGAGACACCCCCACACTTTCAGGTATTTGTAGGAAGGTGCGTGACATTTCCACAATTCATATGATGTCTTGTCCAATCTTTTGTGAGGTAGATTGTTCAAAACATATTTGGCAGAAAGTAAGGCTTCCCTATAAGTTCTGGGTAAACCAAAGCTTGTCAACATGACATTCATCATTTCCTTCAATGTTTAGTTTTTGCGTTCCGTAATCTCATTTTATTGAAATGAATAAGAAGCAGTAGTTTCATAAATAATTCTATAGTTGGAACAGTATTCACCAAGTGGTGCCACATATTCACGTCCCCTATCACTCCTGATTCTTTTGATTTTCTTGCTAAGTTGATTTTTAACTTCATTCTTATAGTGTATAAAGCTCTCAATAGCTTCATCTTTCCTCCTCAGCAAATACACATAGTGGAATCTTGTGCTATCATCGATAAAAGTGTATTTTTACTGCCTATAGATTGCACAACATTCATATCACACACATCGAAGTGAATAAGTTTCAAGGGTAGAATTTCATTCTATAAAATGAAATGATGCTTTATTCATTTTCCCTTCAACACATGCTTCACATTTATGTAGCTTATCAATTGTAAATTTAGGTATAAGGTCCATGTTAATTAATTTATGCATTGTATCATAATTAACATGCCTCAACCTACCATACCATTGATTTTATGACTCAATAGCATAAGCAAAAGATTTAGTTTTATTATTATTTACACTGTATTGATTGACAATCATTATATTGAACTTGAAAAGGCCCTTAGTAAGTGTAACATCCCAATCCGGAGATGCTACCGACATGGAATATGCCGTCATATCCCCCTAAGTCGCTGACTCTCTAACAACTGCTAATCTCATTTCATATATAAACTCATGCATGGGACCATTGCCCAACTCAACCACATGAATGCATAATACTACTCATACTATGTACTCAATTTTACTACACATTACAATGCTGACAATAAACATTTATAATGCATTACATATGTAATATTTTCTATATAACATGTATGATACACGAATTTTCCTGACTCTGACTGAAATGAACTCTGGTTCTGACTTGACCTGGTGGACTCAACATCCCCAGTGACTGCTATTAGTATCCATCCTCCCGAGGTCGTCCTCCGGATGACCTACAAAACAAAGAAACTGGGAGTGAGGAAGGGTTAGATCATTTGAACGATCTAGTGAGTGGATAATTTAAACGAAACCGATTCTCTATGAAAATTCATGGTTCTAAGAACTGAAATTCTCTCAGAAAATATTCGTTTCTAAAATCTCTTTCTTATCCGAAAACTCAACTCTTCTGAAAAGCTTTTCTGAAAACACTTTTATAAAACTAATCTCTTATGAGAAATCTTTTTCTGGAAATTCATTTCTGAAAATAAGTTTATGAAAAATCTACATCTAAAAACTATGTATCTGAGAAAACCTATATCTGTATATCTGGCGCATGATAGCGTTATGTTTCACCGTCCCCCTATACGCATAATCTGACGCCTAGGGGCATCCCTTTTTACACTAATATCTGGTGGTCTTGGGGATACGTCTTGCAGTCCCCCAAGCCATAAATCTGGAGTCGGGGGTGCGGATCTATGCTACCCTCTAGACTCAAAATCTGGGATCTAGAGGCATCAATCATCCCTAGTCCTGAGTTGCGTGTGCATACGATATCTGAATCCTTCAATTCCATACATGTGTCAAGTTATATATTGAGGTGGGTTTTTCCCCAATGCCTCGAGAAATCATAAATCTCAAACTTTGAAAATCATTTCTTTCTAAACATTCCTTAAAACGTTTTTATTCAGAATTCAATTGAAAATCATATTGGCTAACGTCCTAAATGCTCAAAAGTAAGTTTTGATTCGAAAACTTATAAGTAAACATAGTTTAAGAGAATGTTCCACTCACAGATTTTAGAATCTGGCTGGTACTATACCACTTCATCGAAGGGAGTTGTGGTTCCTATCAATGATCTTGAATAAATTTTATTCTCTATTAGCGCCTAAAAGCTCTTATTTTCTTCTTCTTAGGCTTGTGGTAGATTGAATTACTTTGACTACTTTTTGATTTTGGTGGAAAATGGTTCCCCACTCATCATTTCTCTTATTCCTTCTCCCTTTCCTCTTCTTCATGTTTTTTTTTTTCATTTCTCTCCAAAATTAGGGATGCTAGAAAAATGTTCCTTTTTATACTAGGGACTAATTGCAAATGATATAAAATGAATAAATCTTGAGAACTTTGAGAATTCTCTAGATGGGTCTACGGGTACTATTCATCCGAATTATTGAACTACATTTTTGACATGCTTGTGATTTGAATTTGGAAAAATCTTCAACTTAGAAGTTGTAGGTCTCGATCTTAGATTTCTGACGATATAAAATTCTTAAAGATCGAAGTTCGTATGAAAAGGTTACGGCTTAAAAACCATAAACTATTCGTAGTGGAGTATCATACAATTTCGTATCGAAAATGCCAAGAATTTGCCGATTGTTCCCGAGGTAATTTCATAAGTGTATATATGTTCGAACATAATTTATATCATACATCATGCGTACCCTTACGTAATAGTCATCAGGATTATCGGGGTGCTACAAATTATCCCCCTAAATAGGATTTGTCCTCAAATCCCTTTTGACGCTGAACTTTTATGTCCGCCTAGGTTTGAAAATATCTGGCTCCTACTATGACTTCTAGTAATCCCTTATCTTGATGTACTCTATTCGATTCTTGTAGCCAAACACTTAGTTCTTGGAAATTCCTTCAGCAACCATTTTTCTCGTTGTGGAAACGTAGTTCATGCAATACACATATTGTCTTAAACAAAAATATATATTTCTTCACAGATAGTACTTTTACGTCTCTAAGGATGCTTGTATCTCCTGAAGCCAGGTCTCTTATCATTTGCCTTGATTCTGGGTAATTGTTTCCAAGACTAATCCTTGACGCTATTGTACTGATCAGACTGGATACCTTTTTGGTTAACAATCATGCATATTCTTCGTCTTATCTTAAAATCTATCTACAAAACACCTATTACTATACTGGCACATACTGCTCCAAGGTTCTAAATTTTTAATGGATAATTCCTTGAATTCTTATCTATGAGGTAATTCATTGTCTATATCCATGAACTTTCTATTAGGTACCTTGTACCGCTGTCATGTTATGACTATTATCATGCATCACAAAAATCTCATTTCTAACCCTCTAGTTATACTCCACACCCTCTAATTCAATTGCCTACGTGAGTTATCAGTTTTAATAGGATACTTCTTATGATCTTTCAGACTGTCATTCCTATGCCATATCTTCTCTACCCATAGCGAGCTCAATAACTCATCTGCCCTTATTAACTATACCTTTGGGTTCTTCTGAGTTGGCACTTTTAAGTCTCCCGAAATACTAGTGTTTCCCATGGTTTCTAACATAACCCTGAGATGAAAATATACAAGAAAAATCTTACCGCCATTGTTATGATCATACTGGTTGCTTTCTTAACTCCACATGCTCGATCTAATCTTGATATTCATCCTCATAACTTATCTATTTAGCTATGTCTTTCTCTTTGCTAAGTTTAATTGAGTATCCCTTCCGGCCTTCACGTTCTCATGCCTCTATTTATCTCTGGAGCTCAGTACCTCATAGCTTATGACCAATCTCTTCATGTGCTTCTAGCTTACAATTAACATTGACGTTGGTGACTTAATCTTGATTAATGTTCTTACTCTTCTCGTACCTTAAATTGATTGCTAATATGAATCCAGTTACCCATCTTTCAGTACTATTTTTTTCTTTCTACCTGGTTATGACAATACCTCTTATCCCTGCAGTCTTATTTCATCAAGTGTTGTCATGATATCAATAATATCCATGTACTTGGTTTTCTTTGGCCATCTTACATGTTACCCCAATAAATTTATCTCAAATCATCCAAGCATTATTTGCAGCGGTATGTTGTGAAATGAATATACGGTTATACTTATTATCTTCCTTCTACTTTTTTTTTTAATGTAAATTCAGTTTCATTTCTTTACTGATGTAGGCATTCCTAGCCATTTTGTAGTTCTACCGAACTTAACATAAAAAGTCCATATTGGTATTTACGCACATTTGTTATGGATTGTCTAGTATCTCTTTCCCATTGTCGTCTTATCTTGATAGTCCCCTTTTCAAATATTTTACTTGTTGTCCTATTCGTCTTATTTGCTGCTCTATTATATACTTGAAACTCTGTGATTAACGTCTTTTTATCTTTATATGAAGTATCTTATCTTCTATATGTCCATGGTCATGTCTAGCACTAGTTCTCTTGTATTCCTGTTATTGCTTGACTAATACTTCCCTCTTTATTGTTTCATCTAGCTAATTTCTCTTTCAAATCATTTACCTAGAGGTATTTTCCTCTTCAATTCTATTTTGTACTATATCTGAGAGTTTTAATTCTAGTCTCATTCCATTGCGCATTCACTTATTTTTTAGAGTATCTTGATTCGAACATCGAGATTCTTCTTTGTCACTGCTATCTAACGAGGGTTGGGAGGGTGGGGTTTATTATGAAGTCTTTCAGGTTGTAAAGATCTAATTGGCTATCCATGTTGTGGTTGTACGTGTTGCTCATCTATAAGCTTAGGGCTCCCGCATTTACATATTTAGTGTCGGCTCCCACACTAAGGTACTTTTGCTAGATACTATCTAAATTTCCTTTTTCAACTTACTTTTGATTCGTTTTCCGACTATTGGTCTTACTACCTCTTACTAAGAATCTCTTTAAGGGACATGCTCTTCCAAACTGCTACCGTACTACCTCTGTTATTCTTCCTACTAATCTCGACTTCTTACCCTCTTAAGTATTTTACTTCTATAGAAACTTCATGTTTGACGACAAATCATGATATCACTATCAAGTCTTTGGTATAAGTGTTGCTCTCTTCTGATTCTACCTCTCTATTCCTATTAGAAGTTCTTCATAAGTCCTATGTCTTATACCTAAGGGTCGATATCTGTATTGCTTTTTCTGGTTCCTTACTCTTTCGAGCCTTTATTTCCTTGATAACTTTGGGTAGGTTATAACTTCTAAATTCGATTAGACTTACTGTGAATTCAAACTACTCCCCCTTATATAGAATATTATTATCGTCTGATCCTTATCTAGGTCCTGTTGAGTTTCTTGGTTTGGCTATTTCACTGTCTCATGATCTATTTACCTTATCCGATGTTTTTCCTTATTTATCCAAAACCTTATTGGGTCATAGGCAGAGGGGTGGATAAATACTTTCTATAGAAATCTAGAAATCTACATCACTGTTGATGATCTATGCTTAGTGAAGGTCTGGTTAGGTGCATATATACTCATTAGAGTAGAGCTACTAGAAGGAAAATTTATAATCCGTTAAGTTGGGATTGCAATGGCTACTTCAAGTCTTAAAGTTCCATAATTTCTACAACCATTTTGAGATCTCCATTCCATTTCTATCCTTAAGCTATATTATCTCTTTTTTACTATACGTACTGAATTTCCTTGTCACTAGCCGTAACCTTCTGAATTATTTTATATATTCTATCTATTGGCTTTAGGTTGTGTTGGTGAGGCTAGTGGTCGTTTGTCTTATGAGTTTCCTTCTGGATCTCTACTCTTGCTGTAGATCACGGCTATGGTACTCTATCTTACTGTCCATACTGGTACTTTCACTAACTTCTAAATATCCAATACCATTGGTATGTCCCTTTTAATATTTTGCAACTTTCTACTGGCATTATGGATTCTACTTTGTTGGTCTATTATGTGGAATTTTGCTAGTACTGTAAGCCGCATGCTAACTTTCCTAGATTCTTGGACTATACTGGGTTCTCTTCTTTCTAACTTCAGAGGTTTCCTTATTCATTTTTTGGGTGATCTATCTTCCAATATCTTCTGTTTCTATCATAGAATAAACTCTCGTCGGGGTTCCTTATAGTTACCATTATCTATGCTGGTAGAGGCTAGAGCAAGCATCTTACATCTCTACGGATAGCAATGTATTTGTTCTGGTACTCTGTGTCCTGGTAGAGTCTATTGCTCATGTAAGATAGGTATGAGATAAATGTTGGGTTCTCTAAGAACAAAATCCAAGATCATTAAGCATAAAAATGTGTGAATGAACTATGTAAGATTGTGGAAAAATACTTACATAGATCGGCAAAGAGGATGTAGGAGATAAAAATTTTTTCCTCCATTGAAGTTACTCCAAGCTCTCATTTGATTGTAGGTTGAACTCCAAGCTTTGGTGAGTGTTTTCCAAACTCATGGGAATGGTTTCCCTATCACATTTGAATGACTCATTTGATATGCTAGCATGCATGATTTATGAATCAAAAATCAAATGTGAACCCTAGGTTCACTCCACTTTGAGAGAAAAATGGGGAGAGTTTCGGCCCTAGGCCAAAGAGATGAAGATGATGTGTGTGTGTGTGTGTGTTTTTTTAAAAAAATTAAAAGTCATATACCAAATACAATAATGGTAAAATATCTTTCAATCTTTCAACTTGTGTAAGAAACAAGTTAACCAAAAAATCCCACCAACTTCTATCAACCAAAAGGCAAACAAAGTTGACTAGTGATGTGACTTGGGGCCCCACTTTAATTCAAAATCTGAGTGGGCCCACAAACACGTTCTGGGTCAGGTTTGTTAATTCTGAATTAACGAATTTTTCATTGCGACTTAATTAAATCAAATAATAATACCTAGCAAAATTACTATTAAAGTCACTCGCGAATTAATTCTAAATTAATTCGTTCGCCCGAATTAAAATTCAATTTTAATTCCGTTATGAAATCTAATTTCATTTAATATATCGAATATATTATTTTATCGATTAATTCCGAATTAATCATTCTCTCTATATTAATTGAATTTTATCCCAAATAAAATTCTCGCCGTAATTAATCATAGATTAATTATGTTCGAGTCATACGTCATCGGTGAATCTTCGGGAAGCGACCCATGAGATCCCTGGATATGTTGGCAGTAAATCCGGTCGTCGAACTATCCGAACATGTGCGTACCCAGTACCACGTTCTTACCGATTTACAAGACATTGTTGGCTTCTAGCAAAGCGCCGTGCCTACCCAATTCTCCAGAAATATTCTTTTAAGGAATATGTAATCTTTGTAGGGCGTAGTATACATAGTATTGCGTATTGCGATCCAGTATCGATATCACATGCTAGGCCTAGGGCTGGAATTGTGTCTGCCCCATATGAAGCATATATCGGATCTCTGGTAACTAGTCTTTATAATCGGATAATCACGACCTAGTCATATTATCCCGATGACTGCAGTACTAAAGAGTAGTAGTTTCGTATCCTACGTGATCATCATCTCCATATGACTGGAGTGATACTTCCATCTTGACATCACACCCAATACATTACGATTCTCAGTATACCCAGAAGAGGCATACACAGAACCTGTTAAAACCCCGAACGAACAAAACCAAAGTATATTGATTATCGCAAGTATTAGCGATGCAAGTCTTAGGTTAAGACCAAATACACCTACCCTGATTCGGATTCCCATAAACACATAGTCATACTACCAATGGGATTCCAAGGAGTCTATCCAGAGCGAATCTGTTCCCGTACCATCGGTAAACACAACCTCCTATTACACTTGCATGAGTATCCAATACCAAAATATATATGAGAACTATGCCGTTATGCTTCCATAACACGCACAAGTGTAATACTAGTCTATTCCGCATTATCGATTTCCAGTCTCGATAATACTACGACTATGGATATTTAATGATTAAACCTTGTTGGATTAATACTGTCTCATATCTTATTAATTCGCTACTAATCATATGGACTTTTATCATTTATGTATCTTGGTAATCCAATTACAAATGATAAAAGAACAATTTCCTTTTTCACATAGTTTATTTGTACAACAACACCATGTTCTGTACAAATAGTGATGTTATGGGTCATAATTGTCCAACAATCTCCCTCTTGGCCTATAGCCAATCACTCAAGTGTCCTACAACTGAACTATGTACTGGTCGCTCAAACTTCTGCTGAGAAATTGCTTTCGTCAGCGGATTTGCAAGGTTATCATCTGATGCGATTTATTCGATCATCACATCGCCACAATGTATGATCTGACGAATCAGATGAAATAGTTGAAGTATATACTTGGATCATTGATAAGACCGCGGTTCTTTAGCCTGTATTGTAGTCTAGCTCAGCTACTATCAGAACTACTCCTAATCTAATTAGGAATTTTATAGATCCAAAATTGCTTCTTTTGCTGCCTCAGCTGCTTGAATATTCCGCTTTTGTTGTTTGTTCGGCAAAAGTATCTTGCTTGGAAGATTTCCACCTCACTGTTCCGTTATTCAAACTATATATGTACCCTTATTGTGAGTTAAAGTCGTATTTATCGGTTTGGAAACTTACAGTGGTGAACCTAGTTACCTCAAGTTCTCATTTCCCCATTTTCCCAGAAAGCATCCTTAGTTCGTCTAAGATACTTAAGGATGTTCTTAACATTGATCCAGTGACCATCACCTGGATTGGCCTGATTGTGACTCCATATGCTCAAAGCATATGAGACACCAGGTCGCGTACATTTAATTCAATGTACGAGTTCTCGGAGAGTGTCAACAACTTTTAGATCTATCATAATAGATCCTTATTCCTAGAATAAGGTTGCATCTCCCAAGAATTCCATGGAGAATTTTAATGAAAGCCAAGCTTTCACTAATGTATTATGGGAATGTCATTTCCAAGAAATGATATGTCATCATTATATAGGACAATCATTGTCAGTGCGGTCCCACTAACCTTCTTATATACACAAGAATCTTTACCGTTTTGAATGAAACCATATACCATTATGATCTTATCAAAACGTTAGTTCCAAGAACGCAATGCTTGCTTCAATCCATAAATGTATTGATTTAATTAGCAAACCTTGTTTGCATGTTTTGGTACGAAAAAACCATCAGGGTGTTGTTAACATCCTCCAAAAAGGTTTCCGTTCAAGGAAAGCGGTTTTGACGTTCAGCTGCCATATTTCATAAATGAAAACATGCAGCATTAGCAAGCATTATCCGACTGGAATTAATCATGGCAACAGGTGAAAATGTTTCGTCGTAGTCGACACTAAGTCGTTAACGATACCCTTTCTGTATAAGCCTAGCTGTGTACATTTGTATATTTCCATCCATGTATGTCTTCCTTGAAGACACATTTAGTACCAACAGGCACAATGCCTTCTGGTACATCAACCAGTGTCCAAACTTGGTTGTATATATGTAATCCATTTCGGACTTCATGAAACTTTGCCATAAAAGGAGTCCATACCTTGTATCACTTCCTCATACGTAGTCGGTTTGTCTTCCTCAATAAGATTAACATCTTCATGAGGTGAGATCAGAAACCCATACCTCCCAGGTTATTTTCTGACTCACTCCGACCTACGCGGTTATTGTGTATTTGAAGATTATTGGTACAGTTTCATCCCTGATGAACTATTGGTGTTCCGTGAGGACTCGGTGCCTGGAACAGTATTACTCGATTTTCATCGAGTTTTACTTTCCTCCCACTCACCACTGCATATAGGTATTCCTATTAGGAAAGCCGCATGGAGAGCAAACAATTACATTGTTCTCTTGTGAGTTGTATAAGTACTTTACTTTTGTTTCCCTAGGACAACCTACAAATAGGCATTTATTCGATTTGAGTTGTAGTTTGGTATCATCCAAACATATGCCCAGCATCCCCAAATTTTCAGGAATGAGAAACCCAATTTCTTTCCTGTTCATATCTAATATGAAGTCCGTCTAACAGATTTTCATGGAACCTTATTCAAAATAAGTAATGCACTGTTTAATGCATGTCCAACAAAGTTCGGTTCTCTATCCGGACACACCGTCAAATTGAGGTGTCCCGGGAGGAGTCCATTATGAAAGAATACAATACTCTTTCAAGTAATCTTGAAACTCATATGTTTAAGTATTTTACACTATGGTCCGACCGTAATGTTTTTAATACTTTTACCGGACTGTTTTCTTACTTCGTGTCGAAACTCTTTGAATTACTCAAAAGTTCATGACTTGTGTTTCATAAGATACACATAACCGTAACGCGATGCCAGATCCGTAAAGGTTACGAAGTATTCATATCCACTTCTAGCCTAGCTAGACATGGGCCCACTTACGTCACTATGAATGAGGGCTAACAGATCGATGGCACTTGCACTTTTACCAAGTAAAAGGTGTTTTAGGCACTTTGCCTAACAAACTAAATACGTAGACTTCATTTGAATTAGAATCAAATTCGTCCTAGTACTCACTCTTCGAAAGTGTGGATATACGAGTCTTGTTAATGTGTCCCAGAGAACAATGCCACAAATAAGTCTCATCTGATTAATTCAGTTTGAGCTATTTGTTTGTCATGTTATATGTATGAGATTAATTTATATTCTAAATATAAATATTATTATTCACATCTAATGTTCTTATCTCAATATCATCTTTATAAATAAAACACTCAGTGTTCTAAAATATAAAGGTATACCCGCAACGGGTTATACTTGATATAGAGATAATGTTTCTAGTCAAACTAGGTACATTATAACAGTTTCCTAATTTAAGTACATGCCCCAAGAGCAGTTCCAAAACTTAGGTTTCTACGGTTAAAACAGCGACTCTCGTCCCGTTTTCGACTCGTAGGTTGATCTCAACTGAAGTCAGTCTCGTGCTAATCTGCAGATTCTGCACATCAGTACATATATTTATGTACCACATCCGGTATCTAAAATCCAATTTTAAAACCAGCAGTGGACATGTTTATAACAAACATACCTGAAGTCGGAGCCTTGCCCGTCTTCACTTCCTTCATGTTTGCCTTTGTCCATACGGCAGTCACGCTTTCAGTGACCCCGTTTTTCATATCCCTAGAAGCCTTCGGCCAAGCCTTGACCTTCTGGGATGTTGAAGTGAGATGCGGATTGCGCTTCTTGCCCTTTTGCAAGCTCTGGCTATGTCTCCTTGAGCATAACCATTAACTCTATAAGAGTTTTATTTTGCAATTAGTACTTCTAAGATATAAGAATAGATCTATGAAAATCCTTCAATTTCAATATCATACTATAGGATCTAATCCTTAGTTCTGACGAAAAGAAATTAAGGAGTCTTTGAGGCAAGCATAACAGATTGAGCACTAAAGTTATCATCACCATGAGTCTTCCAAAGCTCATGCTCCACTATTGCTCAACTTCGGGATTAGACCCGAGATGTCACTCTATCAAATAAAGTAACTTCTCGGTTCACAGGACTATCTGAGGTTCTATTCCCAATCTGAAAATTGAAGCCGCTTTAAAGACATTTTCACCCAGGATTATGTTTTAAGCGCTAATCTTTCAGTTATCTTGATTCCAATAGTCCAACTATCCAATCAACGATTTTGGGTACAATCGAATATAATGATTTCTATAGTCTAACTATATAATCAACTACTATTTGATTGGTTAATTTAAATCAAATATATGATTACTATAATCCAATTTATATAATCAACTATAAATGAAGTAGTTTGAATACAGTCCAACTGTTTAATTAAAACAACAATTGAATATTAGTCCAACTAATAATTTATATTTAAATAATGAAGAAAAAATGAAATGAGCGCGTATTGGCAAGTATCTAAATGAAATTGCAAATTTAATACTTGCCTCCCACTATTTTTCGGCGAGCCTCTAACCCTCTGTGGAGTACTCGGGAATCCTAGTTTCCTAGTAGGCTAGGACCCCGTTAAATAACACACAACATTGACTTTGGCCAACAAGTTGTATGAAACTTAACTAGGTAGATCTCTAAGATCAATTGGATCCCATCCAATTCCTAGATCCAGTAGGTGGACCTCCAAGTCCGAAACATATATCCAATATATGCCAATATATCCGATATATTGCCTAACCTTTTTCCTCTGAATCAACTAAGCCTTGGCTTTGGCTCAACAAGCTTAATGATTCCAGTTAAGCGGGACCATTGACTTTGAAAAGCTTCGTAATCGATGTCGATGAACAAGAAGTGATCTTGACTTTGGCCAACAAATCACAACTTGGGCAAGACATACGATATGGAACAAAGCCTTCATGATTCAAACACATCCGCGATGGACAAAGGTCTTGACTTTGGCCAAAAAACCAGTGCCAATCTTGGATCTTGAGAATGAATCATTCAATGGAAGGAAAACGCTTAATATTTGATTGAGGGTTTTTCGCGTAATTGGCAACCAATTAATTATCTTTGATTAGGTCTCATCATACACCCTTAAGCATGCATTCTAAAAGCATAATAAGGCGCGGTAAATAAATTAATAATGATATGCGGATGGATATCTCACAAATTGTTCCTAGAAAAAATCACTCCATTTCCTCTCATCGACTAGCACTATTCTAACTTCTACCCAATTACATAATACTTCTAAAGAAACTCATTTACATTGAGTGGAATAGGTGAGAAGAGAATTACAAAGAGTTAAGAGATAAAGGCTGGACACGAAGGTCCAATTAATAAATTCTAAATTTATTACAATAATTTCCAAAATTGCCCTCACCTATCTAATATCCATCCGATATACATTATTCATACAATACATCCATGTATTCACACAAAGCATGTTATCAATCAATCTAATCCAATTAATTAATCTTTGATTAATGACCATCTAATGTTAAAACAACGATTTGATTTGCACGAGTCCAACTCATTTAAGAATAAGTACTCAAAGTACGAATTCTTGAATTATATCGAACTACAATTTTAAATCCGATTTAATTTGTATTAAATACTAATTCTTTATTTAATTCCAAATTAAATAATTACACTTATTAATGTGTCTTTTACAACTTAAATTCTAAATCTAATCTTAATGGGTCTCAAAGCCCAATTAACATCCAATGTCAATTAATTAAAGTCCAATGGGCTTTCAATTATTTTCTTAAAGCATGGACTTTGGTAACCAAAGCCCAATAAGGAATCACCATTTGCCACAAAATTAATTTTGGCCCATTAGGCCTAATTAATGATATAAAGGCCCTTTTATTATATTTAGACTTAATGGAATGATTTTAGGCCCAATTTGGATCCAATCCAATTGTCCTAAACCAACTTGCCCAACCAAGCCCATTAGGCCCAAATACAACAATTTTAGCCCAATTCCAAATTAAGCCTTATTAATTAAATTCTAATATTCCAAATATCACAATTTATTTAATTAAAGTGTATAGTCATAATTAATTAGTTTAATTAATATTTCCAAAACACCAATTACAATAATTAATCATGCTTTAATTAATCAACTTATGTCCAACACAAATTGAAGCAAAATCAATTACAACATGCTTCCAATAGCTCACGGCAATTAAGGATTTTTTTCATTAATTTTGATTTCAATCCAATTAAATCACAAATCAATATATCCATGTATTTAAACACATCCAATGGTCTAAAATCAAAAATCACCAAGAGCTACAAGGGTCATCACATTCGGCCAAGCATATGGAATTAGGGGAACTTTTATCCAATTCAATTTTTCAATTCCTAAGATGGACAAATCTAATTTAACATCATCCAAGCTCAACCAAAACCTCAATTTGAAGAAATCATGCATAATAATCATAAAAGCCCCAATTAAAGTCTATGAACCCTAATTCATTTCATGCTTAATTTATACTCAGATACCATTGTTGGGTTCTCTAAGAACAAAAATCCAAGATCATTAGCATAAATATGCGTGAATAAACTATGTAAGATTGTGGAAAAATACTAACATAGATCGGCAAAGAGGATGTAGGAGATAACAAAATTTTCCTCCGTTGAAGTTGCTCTAAGCTCTCTTTTGATTGTAGGTTGAACTCCAAGCTTTGGTGAATGAATTCCAAACTCATGGGAATGGTTTCCCTATCACCTTTGAATGACTCTTTTGATGTGCTAGCATGCATGATTTATGAATCAAAAATCAAATGTGAACCCTAGGTTCACTCCACTTTGAGAGAAAAAATGGGGAGAGTTTCGGCCCTAGGCCAAAGAGAGGAAGAGCGACGAAGATTATGTTGTGTGTTGTGTGTTTTTTTTAAAAAAATTAAAGCCATATACCAAATACAATAATTGGTAAAATGTCTTTCAATCTTTCAACTTGTGTAAGAAACAAGTTAACCAAAAAATCCCACCAACTTCTATCAACCAAAAGGCAAACACAGTTGACTAGTGATGTGACTTGTGGGCCCCACTTTAATTCAAAATCCGACGTGGGCCCGCAAACACGTTCCGGGCTCGGGTTCGTTAATTCTGAATGAACGAATTTTCCTTTGCGACTTAATTAAATCAAATCTAATTAAATAATAATGCCAAGCAAAATTACTATTAAAGTCGCTCGCGAATTAATTCTAAATTAATTCGTTCGTCCGAATTAAAATCCAATTTTAATTCCGTTATGAAATCTAATTTCATTTAATATATCGAAAATATTATTTTATCGATTAATTCCAAATTAATCGTTCTCTCTTTATTAATTGAATTTTATCCCAGATAAAATTCTCACCGTAATTAATCCTAGATTAATTTTTTCTCTCTTCTAATTAATCCTAGATTAATTATATTCGAGTCATACGTCATCGGTGAATCTTCGGGAAGCGACCCATGAGATCCTTGGATATGTTGGCAGTAAATCCGGTCGTCAGACTATCCGAACACGTGCGTTACCCGGTACCACGTTCTTACCGATTTACAAGACATGGTTGGCTTCTAGCAAAGCGCTGTGCCTACACTATTCTCCAGAAATATTATTTTAAGGAATATATAATCTTTGTCAGCGTAGATACGTAGTATTACATATTGCGATCCAGTATCGATATCACATGCTAGGCCTAGGGCTGGAATTATGTCTGCCCCGTACGAAGCATATATCGGATCTCTAGTAACTAGTCTCTATAATCGGATAATCATGACCTAGTCATATTATCCTAATGACTGCATTACTAAAGAGTACTAGTTTCGTATCCTACGTGATCATCATCTCCATATGACTGGAGTGATACTTCCATCTTGACATCACACCCAATACACTAGATTCTCAATATACCCAGAAGAGGCGTACACAAAACCTGTTAAAGCCCCGGACGACCAAAACCAAAGTATATTGATTGTCGCAAGTATTAGCGATGCAAGTCTCAGTAAGACCAAATACACATACCCTGATTGATTCAGATTCCCATAGACACATAGTCATACTACCAATGAGATTCTGAGGGGTCTATCCAGAGCGAAGCTGTTCCCATACCATCGGTAAACACAACCCCTATTACACTTGCATGAGTATCCAATACCCAAATTATATGAGAACTATGCCATTACGCTTCCATACACGCACAAGTGTCATACTAGTCTATTCCGCATTATCGATAACTCCCTAGTCGTAGTATTATCACGAAAGTTTAATCATTAAAATCCCTAGTCGTAGTATTATCGAGACTGGACATCGTAATGCGAAAGGCTAGTATTGCACTTGTGCGCGTTAGTAGATGGATAACGATAATAAATTTTATTGCTATGGAAGCTTAACGGCATAGTTCTCATATATTTAATTATTGAAATACTTATGCAAGTGTGATATGAGGTTCTGTTAGCCGTTGGACCGGGAATAGTTTCGCTCTGGATAAACCCCTCGGAGTCCCATTGGTAGTATGACTATATGTCTATGGGAATCCGAATCAGGGGAGGTGTATGTGGTCTTAACCTGAGACTTGCATCGCTAATACTTGCGACAATCAGTACGCTTTGATTTTGGTCGTCCGGGCTTTAACAGGTTCTGTGTACGCCTCTTCTGGGTTTACTAAGAATCGTAGTGTATTGGATGTGCTGTCAAGATGGAAGTATCACTTCAGTCATATGGAGATGATGATCACGCAGGGATACATAACTGGTACTCTAATATGCTGCAGCTATTGGGATAATATGACAAGGTCATAATGATCCGATTAAAGAGACTAGTTGCAGTGATCCGATATATGCTTCGTACGGGGCAGACACAATTCCAGCCCCAAGCCTATCATGTGACATCTGACACCATTCCAACTTGTTAAGCCAATCATGTCTTGTAAAATCGGTAAGAACGTGGTACCGGGTACGTACGTGTTCGGATAGTCCGATGACCGGATTTACTGCCAACATATCTAGGGATCTCTTGGGTCGCTTCCTAAAGATTCACCGATGACATTTGACTCGAACAAAATTAATCTTGGATTAATTATGAGAGAGAAAATTAATCTAGGATTAATTACGGCAATAATTAATCTGGGAATTAATTCGACTAGAAGAGAGAGAGAACGCGATTAATTTGGAATTAATCGGTAAAATAAATTTAATAGTTAAATTGGATTTTTCTATTTAATTTATTTATTTGGCTAAAATAATATATTAGATATATTAATTGAAATTGGATTTCAATGCGGAATTAAATTGGATTTTGATTCTAGCGAACGAATTAATTTGGAATTAATTCGTAAGCGACTTTAGTAATAATTTTGTTAGGCATTATTATTTAATTAAATTAGATTTAGTTACGTCGCGATGGAAAATTCGTTTAATCGGATATTAAACGAACCCGGGCCTAACGTGTGGTTTGTAAGCCAACCAAATTTTGAATTTAAAGGGTGGACCCACTTTACTTACATCAAATGTTAGACATTGATGAAATTGATTGGAAACAATTAATTAGATTATTTATCAACACACACCTACCAAGTCAACACTTAATATATATTTTTGGAAAACACAAAAGGTGAACTATTCATTATCTCATCCAAAATCTCAAATTCCTGTGAATTACCTCTTCTCCCATTGGAAAATTTGTTGCAAAATTTCAACCTTGCTAGCACTTGGGAGTCTCTTGAAGGTGATAGGGAAACTCACCCATGAGTTTGGAATTCAAATCAAAGGCTTGGAGCTTCTACATCCATGAAGAAATTTTTGAAATCTCATGCGATCAATGTGAGTTTTTTCCACAACTTTCACTTGATTTATTCACAAAATACTCACGCTTAAAAATCCTTGGGCATGTCTATGACACTAACAATGGTATCAGTGCGAGATCTAAGCTTGATTTGGATTCTAGGGTTTCTATACTTTAATTTGGGGTTTTTTGCTTGGAGCATTGATTTACCTAAATTGAATATGTGGTTGTGTTTATATGATGTTGAATTGGATTTGTACATCTTTGGAATTGAGAAAAATTGATTAGATAAAAAATCCCCAATTTCTTATCATGGCCGAAAATGTGCCCTAGAAGACTCATGGTGATTTTTTAAAAATTTGACAATTGGATGTGTTAATAGCATGAAATAAATCTTGTATGTTGATTTAATTGGATTGAAATCAAATTGAGTGTTTTTATGCCAAATTACCGTGAGCTATAAACATGTTATGATGGATTGATTTTGCTTCAATTGTGTTGGACATTAATTGAATAATAAAGCATGATTAATTAGTTTAATTGATGTTAATTGCACTTTAATTAAATTAATATGTAATTTGGAATAATGTGTTAATTTAATTTGTTGTAATTGGGCTTAATGGGCTTGGTTGGGCCAAGTTTGGTTTTGGTCAATTGGGTTGAATGGCCTAAAACCATTTCCATAAAGTCTAAATATGACTATTGGGCCTTTAAATAATTTAATTGGGCCTTAATTGATTTTTGGCAATATGGTGATTCCTATTTGGGCCTTGGCATCTTGGGTTTGATCCATAATGGCCAAAGCCCATGCCTAAAGAATTAATTGAAAGCCCATTGGACTTTAATTGAATAGTATTAGATGCTAATTGGGCCTTTGAGACCCATTTAGATAGCATTTGGAATCCAAGTCTTTAAGGCACAAGAATAAGTGTAATTATTTTAATGGAATTAAATATGAATCAGTGTTGGATACAATTTAAATTGGATTTAAAATTATAGTTCGATATAATTCAAGAATATGTACTTTAAGTATTTATTCATAAACGAGTTGGACTCGCGCAAATCAAATCGTTGTATAAACATTGGATGGTCATTAATCAAAGATTAATTAATTGGATTAGATTGATTGATAGCATGCTTTGTGTGAATACTTGGATGTATTTTATTGAATAATGTATATCAGATGAATATTAGTTGGGTGGGGGCAATTTTGGTAATTGTTGTAAGTATGGTACTTATTTGTTAAATTGGACCTGCGTGTCCAGCCTTTCACCTCTTATAATCTTTGTATTTCTCTTTTCACCAATTCCCCTCAATGTAAATGAGGTTTCTTTAATGTTTTATGTAATTGGGTAGAAGTATGAATAGTGCTAGCGGGAGAGAGGAAATGAAGAGATTTGTTCTAGGAACAAATTTGTTATATATCCATCCGCATATCATTATTAAATTTATTCGCGCCTTATTATGCTTTTAGAATGCATGTTTAAGGGTGTATGATGAGACATAATCAAAGATAATAAATTGGTTGCCAATTTACGCGAAAAACCCTCATTAAATATTAAGCGTTTTCCTTCCATTGAGTGGTTCTCTCTCAAGATCCAAGATTGGCATTGGTTTGTTGGCCAAAGTCAGGATCAATGTCCATCGTGGATGTGTTTGAACCACAAATGCTTTGTTCCATATCGCATGTCCTCGGCGGTTGTGACTTGTTGACCAAAGTCAAGGTCACTTCTAGTTCATCGACATGGATTACGAAGCTTCCCACTGTCAATGGGTCGCGTTTAACTGGAATCATTAAGTTTGTTGAGCCAAAGCCAAGGATTAGTTGATTCAGAGGAAAATATTAGGAAACATATATTGGATATATATCTCAGACTTGGAGGTCCACCTACCAGATTTAGGAATTGGATGAGATCCAATTGATCTTAGAGATCTACCTAGTTAAGTTTCATGCAACTTGTTGGCCAAAGTCAAGGTTGTGTGTTATTTAACGGGATCCTAGCCCACTAGGAAACTAGGTTTCCCAAGTACTCCCAGAGGGTTAGAGGCTCGCCGAAAATTAGTGGGAGGCTAGTATTAAATTTGCAATTTCGTTTAAATGCTTTCCAATACACGCTCTTTTATTTTATTTATCATCGTTATAAATATATATTAGTTGGACTAATATTGAATATTACTTTCTTTGAACAGTTAGACTGTACAACACACTACTCTATTTGTAGTTGGTTATATAGTTAGACTATAATAGCCATTACATTTTGAATGTACCCGAAATCCTTGATTAGATAGTTAGACTATTGCAATCGAGATGGCTGGAAAGATTAGCGTTAAGGAACATAATCCTTGGAGAAAATGTCTCTAACGGCTTAAATTTTCCAGATTGGGAAATGAATCTCAGGATAGTCCTGGGAGCTGAGAAGTGTAAGTGTTCCTAGAACATGCCAAGATCGTCTAAGAGTGATTCGTGTGTGAATTAAACAAAGGGAGTTATGGAATACTCACATTGATCAGATTTAGGATTTCAAAAATTCCTCATTTGTTGGATGTAATGGAAGCTCCAAGCCTTCAAGTCATGTTTCATACTCTCGGATTGGTTTCCCTATCACCTCATTTGTCTCTTTAAAGTGCTAGCTTTGTTGAATTTTGCAACAAAATTCCATGGGAGAAAGCTTGAAGTTTCGGCAGTAATGAGAGAGGAAGAGGAATAATGCATTTTGATTTCCAAAATCATATATAAAAGTTGACTTCAAAGTTGGTAAAATGCTTTTTCAAAAAAGCAAATACAAAGTGTGTTGGATAAGTTTCCAACAAAACCCATCAACCAAATCTATCACCAAAGGTGACTAATGATGTAAGTAAAATGGGCCCCACTTAAATTACAAATTTAAGTCGGACAATCCAACACGCAACTTCGCTCGGGCCCGGGTTCGTTTAATTCTGAATTAAACGAATTTGCCGTTGTGACTTAATTAAATCCAGTTTAATTAAATAATAATGGCTCGCAATATTATTACGTAAGTCGCTTACGAATTAATTCCAAATTAATTTGTTCGTACGAATTAAAATACAATCTTAATTCCGCATTGAAATCTAATTTCAATTAATATATCAAATATATTATTTTAGCCCATTTAAATAAATAAATAGTAAAATCTAGTTTCACTATTAAATTCAATTTTCAGATTAATTGCAAATTAATCGCGTTCTCTCTTCTCGACGAATTTAATCCTAGATAAATTCTCGACACAATTAATCCAGATTAATTCTTTCTCTGTTAATTAATCACAGATTAATTTTTGCCGTAATTAATCCCAGATCAATTTTCTCTCTCTCATAATTAATCCTAAATTAATTCTATTCGAGTCAAATCTCATCGGTAAATCTTTGGGAAGCGACCCAAGAGATCCATGTATATATTGGCAGTAAATACGGTCATCGGACTATCCGAACATATGAGTACCCGGTACCACATTCCTACCAATTTACAAGACATGGTTGGCTTCTATCAAAGCACTGTGCCTACCCAATTCTCCAGAAATATTCTTTAAGGAATATATAATCTTTGTCAGGCGTAGTATACGTAGTATTGCGTATTACGATCCAGTATCGGATATCACATGCTATTCCTAGGGCTGGAATTGTGTCTGCCCCGTACGAAGCATATATCAGATCTCTGGTAACTAGTCTCTATAATCGGATAATCATGACCTAGTCATATTATCCTGATGACTGCAGTACTTAAGAGTACTAGTTCCGTATCCTACGTGATCATCATCTCAATATGACTGAAGTGATACTTCCATCTTGACATCACACCCAATACACTATGATTCTCAGTATACCCAGAAGAGGCGTACACAGAACCTGTTAAAGCCCCGGATGACCAAAACCAAAGTATACTGATTTCCGCAAGTATTAACGATGCAACTCTCAGGTTAAGACCAAATACACCTACCCTGATTCAGATTCCCATAGACACATAGTCATACTACCAATGGGATTCTGAGGGGTCTATCCAGAGCGAAGCTTTTTCCATACCATCGGTAAACAGAACCTCCTATTACACTTGCATGAGTATCCAATACCCAAATATATAAGAACTATACCGTTACGCTTCCATAACAAACACAAGTGTAATACTAGCCTATTCCGCATTATCGATGTCCAGTCTCGATAATACTACGACTAGGGATATTTAATGATTAAACCTTACGTGGATTAATACCGTCTCATATCTTATTAATCTGGTACTAATCATATGGACTTTTATCATTTATATATCTCGGTAATCCAATTACAAATGATAAAAGAGCAATTTCTTTTGTCACATAGTTAATTTGTACAACAACACCATGTTCTATACAAATAGTGATGCTATGGGTCATAATTGTCCAACAATCTCCCACTTGGCTTATAGCCAATCACTCAAGTGTCATTTACCTGAACTATGTACGGGTCGCTGAAACTTCTGCTGAGATATAGCTTTTGTCAACGGATTTGTAATGTTATCATTTGATGCATTTTATTCGATCATCATATCGCCTCGATGTATGATCTGACGAATCAGATGAAATAGTCAAAGTATATACTTGGATCATTGATGAGACCGTGGTTTTTTAGCCTGTGCTGTAGCCCAGCTCAGCTGCCAACAGAACTACACCTAATCCAATTAGGATTATATAGATCCAAAAATGCTTCTTTTGCAGCCTCAACTGTAGCAATATTCCTCTTTTGTTATTTATTCGGCAACAGTATCTTGCTTGGAAGATTTCCAGCTTACTGTTCCGTTATTCAAACTAAATATGTACCCTTATTGCGACTTAAAGTCATCTTTTTTGGTTTAGAAACCTGCAGCGGTGAACCTAATCACCTCAAGTTCTCTTTTCCCCATATTCCTAGAAAGCATCCTTAGTTCGTCCAAGATACTCAAGGATGTTCTTTACATCAATCCAGTGACCATCACCTGGATTGGCCTTATTGTGACTCCAAATGCTCAAAGCATATGAGACACCAGGTCGCGTACATGTCTTTCAATGTATGAGTTCTCAGAGAGTACCAACAACTTTTAGATCTATCCTAGTAGATCCTTATTCCTAGAATAAAGGTTGCCTCTCCCAAGTATTTCATGGAGAATTTTAATGAAAGACAAGCTTTCACCGATTGTATTATGGGAATGTCATTGCTAAGAAGCAATACATCATCAATGTATAGGACAATCATTGTCAGTGCGCTCCCACTAAACTTCTTATATACACAAGAATCATCTTCATTTTGAATGAAACCATATACCATTATGATCTCATCAAAACATTGGTTCCAATAACATAATGCTTGCTTCAATCCATAAATGGATCGTATCTTACAAACCTTGTTTGCATGTTTTGGCATGACAAAACCGTCAGGATGTTGCTTACAAACATCCTCCAAAAGTTTTCCATTAATGAAAGCGATTTTGACGTTCATCTGCCATATTTCATAAATGAAATATGCAGCACTTGCTAGCATTATCCTAATGGATTTAATCATGGCAACAAGTGAAAAAATTTCATCGTAGTCGACACTATGTCGTTGACGATACCCTTTCTGTACAAGCCTAGATGTGTACATTTGTATGTTGCCATCTATGTATGTCTTCCTTGAAGACTCATTTAGTATCAGTAGGCACAATGCCTTATAGTACATCAACCAGTGTCCAAACTTAGTTGGTATACATGGAATCCATTTTGTACTTCATGGAACTTTGCCATAAATAGAGTCGATACCTTGTATCACTTCCTCATACGTAGCCGGTTCGTCTTCCTCAATAAGATTGACATCTACATGAGGTGAGATCAGAAACCCATACCTCTCAGGTTGTTTTCGGACTCTCTCCGACCTACGCGGTTCTTGTGTATTCAAAGATTTTTGATACAGTTTCATCCTTGATGAACTGTTGGTGTTCCGTGAGGACTCGGTGCCTGGAAGAGTATTACTCTGATTTTCATCGAGTTTTACTTTCCTCCCACTTATCACTGCATATAGGAATTCCTCTTAGGAAAGCCACATGGAGAGCAACGATTACATTGTTCTCTTGTGAGTTGTATAAGTACTATACTTTGGTTTCCCTAGGACAACCTACAAATAGGCACTTATCCGATTTGGGTTCTAGTTTGGTACCATCCAAACATTTAGCGTATGCCCAGCATTCCCAAATCTTCAGGAATGAGAAACTCGGTTTCTTTCCTGTTCATATCTAATATGAAGTCTGTCTAACAGATTTTCATGGAACCTTATTCAAAATAAGTATTGCACTGTTTAATGTGTATCCTCAAAAGGAAATTGGTAGCTCAGAGCGACTCATCATTAACCTTACCATGTCCAACAAAGTTCGGTTTCTCTATTCGGACACACTGTCAATTGAGGTGTTCCGGGAGGAGTCGATTTTGAAAGAATACCATACTCTTTCAAGTAATCGAGAAAATTATTGCTCAAGTATTTTCCACTACGGTCCAACCGTAATATCTTAATACTTTTTCCGGTCTGTCTTTCTCCTTGGTGTTGAAACTCATTGATTATATCAAAAGTTTCCGAATTGTGTTTCATAAGACACTCATAACCATAACGCGATGCAACATTCGTACAGGTTATGAAATATTCAAAACCACCTCTAGCCTAGCTAGACATGGGCCCACATACGTCACCATGAACGAGGGTTAACAATTTGGTGGCACGTACATCCTTTACCGCTAAAAGGCGTTTTAGGCACTTTGCCTAATAAACAAGATTTGTAGACATCATTTGAATTAGAATCAAATCCGTCCTAGTACCCACTCTTCGAAAGTGTGGATATACGAGTCTTATTAATGTGTCACAGACAACAATGCCACTAATAAGACTCATCTGATTTACTCAGTTTGAGCCATTTGTTTGTCATGTTATATGTTTGAGATTTGTTTATATTCAAAATATAAATACTATTATTCACATCTAATATGTATATCTCAATATCATCTTTATAAACAAAACACTTAGTGTTCATGAACATAAATATATACCCGCAACAGATTACACTAGATATAGAGATAATATTTCTAGTCAAACTAGGTACATTATAACAATTTCCTAATTTATGTACATCCCCAAAGGGCAGTTCCAAAACTTAGGTTCCTACAGCCAAAACAACGACTCTCGTCCCGTTTTTGACTCGCAGTTCGATCTCATCTGAAGCCAGTCTCCTGCTAATCAGCAGATCCCGCACGTCAGTACATATGTATGTACCACATTCAGTATCAAAAATCCAATTTTTTTTTATAAAAAAAATAGCAGTGATATGTTTATGACAAACATACCTGAAGTCAGAGCCTTTTCCATCTTTACTTCCTTCATGTCTGCCTTGTCCCTACGGCAGTCATGCTTCCAGTGACCCCGTTTGCCACAATTTAGGCAGACATCTTGGGATATGTCATTTGTCTTCCTAGAAGACTGTGACGATTTTGCCTTTGCCCATTTTCTTCACACCCCCAGAAGTCTTCGGCCAAGCCTTGGCCTTCTGGAATGTCGAAGTAAGATGCGCCTTACGCTTCTTGCCCTTTTAGAAGCTCTAGCTCTGCCTCCTTGAGCATAGCCATTAACTCTCCAAGAGTTTTCTCTTGGTTCATTATGAACCCGCCCCAACATTCGAGCAGAGACTGTAAGATCAAATCTATGGAAGTCTCGGCCTCATAGGTAATGCCCAGTTAACCTAGCTGTTCTATGTCAGCAATCATCTGCGACACCTAGTGCTCGACAGATGTACCCTTTGACATACGTGACCGAAAGAGCTTCTTTTGTACTTTAAGATATAAGGTTAGATCTATAAAGATCCTTTAATTTCATCATCATGGTATAATGATCTAATCCTTAGTTCTGACCACGAAATTTAGGAGTCTTTGCGGCAAGCATAAGAGATTGAGCACTAAAGTTATCATCACGATGAGTCTTCCAAAACTCATGCTCTACTATTTGCTCAACTTCGGGCTTAGGCCCGAGAGGTCGCTCTATCAAATAGAGTAACTTCTCAACTCCTAGGACTATCCTGAGATTCATTTCCCAATATGAAAATTAAAGCCGTAAAAAATATTTTTCACCTAGGATTATGTCCCTTGACGATAATCTTTCAAGTCATCTTGATTGCTATAGTCCAACTACGAAATCAACGATTTCAGGTACAATCTAATTTAATGATTATTATAGTCTAACTATATAATTAACTATAATTTGATTGGTTTGAATACAATCCAACTGTTCAATTAAAACAACAATTGAATATTAGTCAAACTAATATATATATATTTATAAATAATTAATGACGAAAAATGAAATGAGTGCGTATTGGCAAGTATTTAAACGAAATTGCAAATTTAATACTTGCCTCCCACTATTTTTCAGCGAGCCTCTAACACTATGTGGAGTACTCGGGAAATCTAGTTTCCTAGTGGGCTAGAATCCTATTAAATAACACACAACCTTGACTTTGGCCATCAAGCTGTATGAAACTTAACTAGGTAGATCTCTAAGATCAATTGGATCCCATCCAATTCCTAGATCCAGTAGGTGGACCTCCAAGTCCGAAACATATATCCATATATGGAAATATATCCAATATATTCCCTAACCTTTTTCCTTTGAATCAACTAAGCCTTGGCTTTGGCTCAACAATCTTAATGAAACCAGTTAAGCGTGACCCATTGACAGTGGGAAAGCTCCGTAATCGAGGTCGATGAACAATTAGTGACTTGACTTTGGCCAACAAATCACAACTTGCCCAAGACATACGGTATGGAACAAAGCTTTCGTGATTCAAACACATCCGCGATGGACAAAGGTCTTGACTTTGGCCAATAAACCAATGCCAATCTTGGATCTTGAGAGAGAATCACTCAATGGAAGGAAAAACGCTTAATATAAAAGGAGGGTTTTTGTCGCGATTTGGCAACCAATTTATTATCTTTAATTAGGTCTCATCATACACCCTTAAGCATGCATTCTAAAAGCATAATAAAACGCGAATAAAATAATAATAATATTCAGATGGATATATAACAAACTTTGTTCCTAGAAAAAATCTCTCCATTTCCTCTCTCCCGTTAGCACTATTCATACTTCTACCCAATTACATAATACTTCTAAAGAAACCTCATTTACATTGAGGGGAATTGGTGAGAAGAGAAATACAATGAGATAAGGAGATAATAGGCTGGACACGTAGGTCCAATTTAATAAATTCTAAATATATTACAATAATTTCCAAAATTGCCCTCACCCTTCTAATATCCATCTGATATACATTATTCATTCATACATCCAAGTATTCACACAAAGTATGTTATTCAATCAATCTAATCCAATTAGTTAATCTTTGAATTAATAACCATCCAATGTTCAAACAACAATTTGATTTGCGCAGGTCCAACTCGTTTAAGAATAAATACTCAAAGTACGTATTCTTGAATTATATCGAACTACAATTTTAAATCCAATTTAAATTATATTCAATACTAATTCATATTTAATTCCAAATTAAATAATTACACTTTTAAAAGTGCCTTTTAGACTTGGATTCCAAATCCAATCTATATGGGTCTCAAAGGCCCAATTAGTATCCAATACTATTCAATTAAAGTCCAATGGTCTTTTAATTAATTCTTTAGGCATGAGCTTTGGCCATTATGGATCAAACCCAAGATGCCAAGGCCCAATAAGGAATCCCTCTTATGCCATAAAATCAATTTTGGCCCATTAGGCCCAATTAAATTTTTAAAGTCCCAAATGTTATATTTGGACTTTATGGAAATGGTTTTAGGCCCAATTGGATCCAACCCAATTGTCCAAAACCAAACTTGGCTCAACCAAGCCCATTAAGCCCAATTACAACAATTAAATTAATACATTTTTCCAAATTACATATTAATTCAATTCAAGTGTAATTAACATAATTAATCAACTAATCTAATATTTCCAAAACACTAATTAATCCAATTAATCATGCTCAACATTTACAATTCATGTCCAACACAAATTGAAGGAAAACAATTCATTATAACATGCTTCATACTCACGATTTTGGCAAGGAAATTATGATACAATTTGATTTCAATCCAATTAAATCAACATCTAAAATATATTTCATGCCAATTAACATATCCAATTGCTAATTTTTAAAAAATTACCATGAGTCCTCTAGGTCATGTATTCGGCTATGTATAAGAATTTGGGGATTTTTGATCTAATCAATTTTTCACAAATTCAACAATGCACAAATCCAATTCAACATCATATAAACATAAACCAACCATCAATTTAGGCATTTCATGCTCCAAACACAAAAATCCCAAATTTAAAGTCATGAACCCTAGATTTTCAAATCAAACTTAGGAGGCTCTGATACCATTGTAAGTGTTCCTAGAATATGCCAAGATCGTCTAAGAGTGATTCGTGTGTAAATTAATCAATGGGAGTTGCGGAATACTCACATTGATCGGATTTAGGATTTCAAGAATTCCTCGTTTGTTGGATATAATGGAAGCTCCAAGCCTTCAAGTTGTGTTCCAAACTCTCGGATTGGTTTTCCTATCACCTCATTTCTCTCTTTAAAGTGCTAGATTTATGGAATTTTGCAACAAAATTCCATGGGAGAAAGCTTGAAGTTTCGGCCCTAATGAGAGAGGAAGAGGAATATTGCATTTTGATTTCCAAAATCATATATAAAAGTTGACTTCAAAGTTGGTAAAATGCTTTTTCAAAAAAGCAAATACAAAGTGTGTTGGATAAGTTTCCAACAAAACCCATCAACATAATCTATCACCAAAGGTGACTAATGATGTAAGTAAAATGGGCCGCACTTAAATTCCAAAGTTAAGTCGGACAATCCAACACGCAACTTCGCTCGGGCCTGGGTTCGTTTAATTCCGATTTAAACGAATTTGCCGTTGTGACTTAATTAAATCCAATTTAATTAAATAATAATGCCTCACAATATTATTATGTAAGTCGCTTAGGAATTAATTCCAAATTAATTCGTTCGCACGAATTAAAATCCAATCTTAATTCCGCACTGAAATCTAATTTCAATTAATATATATAATATATTATTTTAGCCCATTTAAATAATTAAATAGTAAAATCTAATTTCACTATTAAATTCATTTTGCCAATTAATTCCAAATTAATCGCGTTCTCTCTTTCTTGACGAATTTAATCCTAGATAAATTCTCGAAGCAATTAATCCCATATTAATTCTTTCTCCGTTAATTAATCCCAAATTAATTCTTGCCCTAATTAATCCCAGATCAGTTTTCTCTCTTTCATAATTAATCCCAGATTAATTCTGTTCAAGTTAAATCTCATTGGTGAATCTTTGGCAAGCGACCCAAGAGATCCCTGGATATGTTGGCAGTAAATACAGTCATCGGACTATCCGAACATGTGCGTACCTGGTACCACGTTCCTACCGATTTACAAGACCTGGTTGGCTTCTAACAAATCACTGTGCCTACCCAATTCTCCAGAAATATTCTTTAAAGAAATATATAATCTTTGTCAGACGTAGTATACGTAGTATTGCGTATTACGATCCAGTATCGGATATCACATGATAGGTCTAGGGCTGGAATTGTGTCTGCCCCGTACGAAGCATATATATCGGATCTCTGGTAACTAGTCTCTATAATCGGATAATCATGACCTAGTTATATTATCCCGATGACTGCATTACTTAAGAGTACTAGTTCCGTATCCTACGTGATCATCATCTCCATATGACTGAAGTGATACTTCCATCTTGACATCACACCCAATACACTACGATTCCCAGTATACCCAGAAGAGGCGTACACGGAACCTGTTAAAGCCCCGGATGACCAAAACAAAAGTATATTGATTGTCGCAAGTATTAGCGATGCAAGTCTCAGGTTAAGACCAAATACACGTACCCTGATTCAGATTCCCATAGACACATAGTCATACTACCAATGAGATTCCGATGGGTCTATCCAGAGCGAAGCTGTTTTCATACCATCGGTAAACAGAACCTCCTATCACACTTGCATGAGTATCCAATATCCAAATATATGAGAACTATGCCGTTACGCTTCCATAACACGCACAAGTGTAATATTAGCCTATTCCACATTATCTATGTCGAGTCTCGATAATACTACGACTAGGGATATTTAATGATTAAACCTTACGTGGATTAATACTGTCTCATATCTTATTAATCTGGTACTAATCATTTGGACTTTTATCATTTATATATCCCGATAATCCAATTACAAATGATAAAAGAGCAATTTCCTTTGTCACATAGTTAATTTGTACAAAAGCACCACGTTCCTACCGATTTACAAGACATGGTTGGCTTCTAGCAAATCACAGTGCCTACCCAATTCTCCAGAAATATTCTTTAAAGAAATATATAATCTTTGTCAGACGTAGTATATACGTAGTATTGCGTATTACGATCCAGTATCAGATATCACATAATAGGCCTAGGGTTGGAATTGTGTCTGCCCCGTACGAAGCATATATCGGATCTCTGGTAACTAGTCTCTATAATCGGATAATCATGACCTAGTCATATTATCCCGATGACTGCAGTACTTAAGAGTACTAGTTCCGTATCCTACGTGATCATCATCTCCATATGATTGAAGTGATACTTCCATCTTGACATCACACCCAATACACTACGATTCTCAGTATACCCAGAAGAGGCGTACACAGAACCTGTTAAAGCCCCGGACGACCAAACAAAAGTATATTGATTGTCGCAAGTATTAGCGATGCAAGTCTCAGGTTAAGACCAATACACGTACCCTGATTCAGATTCCCATAGACACATAGTCATCCTACCAATGAGATTCCGATGGGTCTATCCAGAGCGAAGCTTTTTCATACCATCGGTAAACAACCTCTCCTATTACACTTGCATGAGTATCCAATACCCAAATATATGAGAACTATGCCGTTACGCTTCCATAACACGCACAAGTGTAATATTAGCCTATTCCACATTATCGATGTCGAGTCTCGATAATACTACGACTAGGGATATTTAATGATTAAACCTTACGTGGATTAATACTGTCTCATATCTTATTAATCTGGTACTAATCATTTGGACTTTTATCATTTATATATCCTGGTAATCCAATTACAAATGATAAAAGAGCAATTTCCTTTGTCACATAGTTAATTTGTACAAAAGCACCATGTTCTATACAAATAGTGATGCTATAGGTCATAATTGTCCAACAAGAAGTAACTCTATTGGATAGAGAAAGCTCTCGGGCCCTGAGTTCGGAGTTGAGCAAATAGTAGAGCATGAGCATGAGCAAAGTAACTCATCGTGATGATAACTTTAGTGCTCAATCCGTTATACTTACCGCAATGACTCCTTAATTTCGTCGTCAGAACTAAGGATTAGATCCTTATACCATGATGTTGAAATTAAAGGATCTTCATAGATCTAACCTTAGATCTTAGAAGTACGAATTGCAAAAGAAGCTCTTACGCTCGCGTATGTCAGAGGGTACATCTGTCGAGCACTAGGTGTCGCATATGATTGCTGACATCGAACATCTAGGTTAGCTGGGCATTACCTACGAGGCCGAGAGTTCCATAGAATTGATCTTACAGTCTCTGTCCAAATGCTGGGGGGGGGGTTAATCATGAACCAAGAGAAAACTCTTGGAGAGTTAATGGCTATTCTCAAGGAGGCAGAGCCAGAGATTCCAAAAGGCCAAGAAGCGCAAGGCACATCTTACTTCGATATCCCAGAAGGCCAAGGCTTGGCCGAAGGCTTCTGTGTTGGACAATTATCACCCATAGCGTCACTATTTGTACAGATCATGGTGTTGTTGTACAAATTAACTATGTGACAAAGGAGATTGCACTCTTATCATTTGTGATTAGATCACCTAGATGTATAAATGATGAGAGGTCCTTATGATTTGTTCCTAGATTGAGAATGATATGAGATAGTATCAATCCACGAAGGATAAATCATTAAATATCTCTAGTCAGAGCATTGTCGAGATTGGACATCGATAAATACGTAAAAGACTAGTATTACACTTGTGCGCGTTGTGAGGGCACAACGTCATAGTTCTCATATGTTTGGGTATAGGATACTCATGCAAGTGTAATAGGAGGTTATGTTTTACCGATGGTACGGAAAACAGCTTCGCTCTGGATAGACCCCTCATAATTCCATTGGTAGTATGACTATGTGTCTATGGAAGTCCGAAATCAGGGTAGGTGTATTTGGTCTTAACCTGAGACTTGCACCGCTAATACTTGCGACAATCAATATACTTTGGTTGCGGTCGTCTAGGGCTTTAACAGGTTCTGTGTACGTCTATGTTGGGTATATTGAGAATCGTAGTGTGTTGGGTGTGATGTCAAGACGAAATTATCACTCCAGTCATATGGAGATGATGGTCACGTAGGATACGGTACTAGTACTCTTAAGTACTACAGTCATCGGGATAAAATGACAAGGTCAGGTTTATCCGATTATAGAGACTAGTTACCAGACATTCGACATGTGTTTCGTACGGGGCAGACATAATTCCAGCCCCAGCCCTAGCACGTGATCATCCGATACTGGATCTAAATATGCAATACTACGCATACTATGCATGATATAGATCCTTTATTCCTGTAAGGATATTTCTGGAGAATTGGATAGGCATGGCGCTTTGCTAGAAGCCAACCTTGTCTTGTAAATCAGTAAAACGTAGTACTTGGTACTTACGTGTTCGGATAGTCCGACGACCGAATTTACTGCCAACATATCCGAGGATATCATGGGTCGCTTCCCGAAGATTCACCGATGACGTATGACTTGCACTTTTATTAATATGGGATTAATTAGATGAGAGAGAAAATTAATCTGGGATTAATTGTGGAGATATTTTATCTGGGATATAATATCATTTAAGGAGAGATAACGATTAATTTGGAATTAATCGATTAATTAATATATTCGATATATTAAACGAGATTGGATTTCGACGCGGAATTAAAATTAGATTTTAATTTGGGCGAACGAGTTAATTTAGAATTAATTCGTTAGCGACGTGAGTAGTGATTTCGCTAGGCATAATCATTTAATTGCGTCGCAACAAAAAATTCGTTAATTTGGAATTAGCGAACCCGAGCCCAGGATTGTTTGCGAGCGTATTCGCATTTTGAATTCGAGTGCGGCACGCAAGTCAAATCAAGTGTCAAATCGCTAGTCGCATCATGCGTCAAATCATTAGTCGCTTTGAGTGATGTGACAACTTGTCACTTGATTTGATTGATTGATGGATTGATTGATTGATGTTGGTGGTTGGCTTTAATGGCTTGACTTTTGGAAAGAGAAAATCAATTAATTAATTTTGGAAATTGATTTATGTATTTGATACAAAAAATAGCCAACAACCACACACTATCCTCTCTTCCTCACTTCTCTCTCTCACGCCCATGGAGGGCATTATTTCTTTTGGTTTTGGCAGTGAACTGCCGTGAGTCAAGAAGAAAAGGGAAGCAAGTGTGGTGATTTTTGTGGCAAAAATCACAAGAGCTAGCATTCCAAGAGACATGCGAAGGTGATAGGGAAGTCTACCCATGAGCTGGGAATCATTTGACGAAGCTTGGAGCTTGGAACATGATCCAAAAAAAAAACCGAAAATGGTGGAGATCAAAAACAGTCACTGCCGGTGACCAACCAGCGAGTAGAATTCGTTTTTTTTCATCTCCGCGTCGCTCAACCGATCGATGTGAGTATTCCGCGAGTTCGTTGATTTGTATTCGCACTTATTTCATGCTTGTTAATGATCTTGGGACCTTAGCAAACTCCAACAATGGTATCTTGAACAAAGTTGAGCATGAAAATGATTTAGGGTTAAAATTTGGGTAAAATTGATTTTGAGCATGAATAATGAAATTGGATGATTTAATATGCTTAATTGATGTTTAATTGAGGATTGATTAGATCAATTTGAAGAAATTGTGTTTGGAACAATTTCCCCAATTTTTGAGGCTTGGCCGAAAATATGGATGCCCTAATTGTCTTGGATTTTTTGATTTTGATCATTAGATGTGTTGGAAATCATTTGGGGATATTGATTTAATGTTGAATTGAATTTAATTGGATTGAATTTGATTTGGGCATAAAAGTCCCCCTTGGCCGAGACTAATATAACATGTATATGGGTTTGATTTTTGCTAAATTGTGTTGGACATAATTTAATAATGATAAGCATGATTAATTAGCTAATTTTATGTTTTGGAAATATTTATTGGGTGATTAATTGTGTTATACACTTTAGGGTTAATTAGATTATGAAATTGGACTTTTATGATTAATTAATTGGGCCTTAAATTGAATTGGGCTTGTTATGTTGTTATTGGGCTAATTGGGCTTGGTGTGTCCAAGTTAGGTTTAGGCCAAATGGATTGGATCCAATTGGGCCAAAACCACTTCCATAAAGCCCAAATGCGACTAATGGACCTTTAAAGTTTAATTGGGCCTAATTGATTTCTGGGCTTATGGGGTAACTCCTTAATTGGATTTTGGTTATTCGGTTTGACCCCAGTTGACCAAAATTCCACACCTTAAGAAATTAATTAAAAGCCCATTGGACTTTAATTGAATTGACGTTGGACGTTAATCGGGGGCTTTGAGACCCGTAACGATTAAATTTGGAATTTAAGTCGTATAGGTTTGTTAATAAAGTGTAGTATTTAATTTGGAATTAAATAGCGGATTAGTATTAAATAAAAATTGAATTGGATTTAATTATGTAGTTTATTTAATTCGAGAATTCGTACTTTGAGTACTTATTCGCAAAACGAGTTTGACTCGCGCAAAATCAAATCTTTGTTTGAACATTGGATGGTCACTATTTATCAGATAATTAATTTGATTAGATTGATTGATAACATGCTTGTGTGAATACATGGTTGCGATGCATGAATAATGTATATCAGATGGATATTAGATGGGTGAGGCAATTTTAGAAATTGTTGTAATAAATTTGATTTATTAATTGGACCTGCGTGTCCAGCCTTATTACCTCCTTATTCTTTGTATTCTCTTCTCACCTATTCCCCTCAATGTAAATGAGGTTTCTTTAGAAGTGTAGTGTAACGGGTAGAAGTGATACATGTGCTAGCGGGAGAGAGAAATGGAGAGATTTGATCTAGGATCAATTGTGTAAAGTATCCATCCGCATATCATTATTACTTTATTTATACGCGCTTTATTATGTGTTTAGAATTCATGTTTAAGGGTGTATGATGATGAGACCTTAACAAAGATAATAAATTGGTTGCCAATTTGCACGCAAAAAACCCTCACAAAATATTAAACGTTTTTCCTTTGAGTGATTCTCACTCAAGATCCGAGACTGGCATTGGTTTGTTGGCCAAAGTCAAGACCTTTGTCCGTCGAGGATGTGTTTGAATCACGAGAGCTTTGTTCCATTTCGGTGTCTTGTCCAAGTTGTGGTTTGTTGGCCAAATTCAATACCACTTCTTGTCAATCGACATTGATTACGAAGCTTTCCATGGTCAATGGGTCGCGCTTAACTGGGATCACTAAGTTTGTTGTGCCAAAGCCAAGGCTTAGTTGATTCAGAGGAAAAAGGTTAGGTAATATATTGGCATATATAAGATATATGTTTCGGACTTGGAGTCCCCCTATTGGATCTAGGAATTGGATTGGATCCAATCGATCTTAGAGATCTACCTAGTTAATTATCATACAATTTGTTGGCCAAAGTCAAGATTGTGTGATATTTAACGGGATCCTAGCCGCTAGGAAACACGGTTTCGCTTTCCCGAGTACTCGATAGAGGGTTAGAGGCTCTCCAAAAAATAGTGGGAGGCAAGAATTAATTTGCAATATTCGTTTAATTACTTACCATACGCGCTCAAACAAATATCATTCGTCAATACATAAATGTTGTTGGACTAATATTTAGTTGGACTAAAATAAATTGTTGTTTCAATTAAATAGTTGGACTATATTCAACATTTCATTTATAGTTGAGATATAATTGGATTATAGTAATCAATGTATTTGATTAATTTAAATTATAGTTTATTAAATAGTTGACTATTGTCATCATTATAATAAAAGGTACCGAAATCGTTGATTAAATAGTTGGACTATTAGAATCAAGATTAAATGGAAAGATGACATTTAAAACATAATCCTAGGGAAAATGTATTTAAATGGTTTAATTTTCAAATTGGGAATAATTTCAGGATAGTCCTGAAAACTAATAAGTTATTTACTTGATAAAATAATATATTAAGCCTTAGCCCGGAGTTAAGCAAATAGAAGAGCATAATCTTTGATGATTTATGCAATGATAACTTAAGTGCTTAATCCATTAAACTTGTTGCAGTAGACTCATTAATTTCTTAATCAGAACTAAGGATTAGATCCTTAAAGTATGATAATGAAATTGAAGGATCTTCATAAATCTATCTTTAGATTTTAGAAGTACAAAATTGCGAAAATAACTCTTGGAGAGTTAATGACTATTCTCAATGAGATAAAGTCAAAGTTTGCAATAAGGCAAGTAGCGTTAGTCGCACCTTACTTCGATTTCTAGAAGGTCAAGGCTTGGCCAAAGGCTTCTGGAGTATTGAAAAAGGCAAAGGCAAAATCATTATAATCTTCTAGGAAGATAAATGACATATCCCAAAATGTCTGCCTAAATTGTGGCAAACGGGATCGCGGAAGCGTGACTGCCGTTTGGACAAAGCAGACATGAAGGAATTGAAGACTGGGCAAGGCTCTGACTTCAAATATGTTTGTCAATATTATGTTCACTACTAGTATTAAAATTAGATTTTAATACTTAGTGTGGAACATAAATATATATATTGATGTTCAGAATCTGCTATGAGCAGGATACTGACCTCAATTGAGATTTAATCTGCGGATTGGAAACGGGACGAAAGTCGCTGTTTTAACCGTAGATACCTAATTTTAGGAACTACCATCGGGTGTGTACTTAAATTAGGGAACTGTTATAATGTAACTAGTTTGACTAGAAACATTATCTCTATATCAGTGTTTAACCCGCTGCGGGTTTACCTTTATATTCTAGAACACTAAAGTGTTTTATTTATTAAAGATGATATTGAGATAAACACATTAGATGTGAATAAAAGAATTTATATTTTGAATATAAATAAATCTCAAACGTATAACATGACAAACAAATAGCTTCAAACTGATTTGATCAGAGAAACATATTGTGGCATTGTTGTCTGGGACATAATTAAACAAGACTCGTATAGATCCGCACGTTTTGAAGAGTGGGTACTAGGACTGATTTGATTCATTCAATAAAGTCTACGAATCTAGTTTTATTGGGCAATGTGCCTAAAACAACCTTTACTTGGTAAAAGTGGAAATGCCACCGATCTGTTAGCCCTAGTTCATAGTGAAGCAAGTGGGCCCATGTCTACTAGACTAGAGGTGGATATGAATATTTCGTGACCTTTACGAATGTGGCATCTCGTTATGGTTATGTGTTTCTTTAGGAACACAAATCAGAAACTTTTATAGTTTTGACACGAAATAGACAAACAGATCGGCTAAAGTATTAAACCGTCACGATTAGACCGTAATGGAAAATACTTAAGCAATAAGTTTCTAATATACTTGAAAGATTATAGTATTCTTTCAATGAGGACTCCTCCCGGAACACGTCAGTTTGACAGTGTGTCCGAACGGATAAACCGAATTTTGTTGGACATGATAAGGTTAATCATGAGTCGTTCTGAGTTACCATTTCCTTCAACGGATAAGCTTTAAACAGTGCAAGAACTTATTTAGAATAAGGTTCCATAAAAATCTGTTTGACAGATTTCATATTAGATATGAACAGGAAAGAAACTGGGTTTCTCATTCCTGAAAAATTTGGGAATGCTAGGCATATTTTGGATGATACCAAACTAGAACCTAAATTGGATAAGTGCCAATTGTAGGTAATCATAGGGATACCAAGTATTGTACTATACAACTCACTTGAGAACAATGTATTTTTGCTCACTATGCGGTTTTCCTAAGAGGAATACCTATATGCAGTGGTAAGTGGGAGGATAGTAAAACTCGATGAAAATCGGAGTAATACTATTCCTGGCACCGATCCTTAATGGAACACAAATAGTTCATCAAGGATGAAACTATTGCCATTAATCTTCGAATACACAAGAACCTGCGTAAGTCAGAGAGAGTCAGAAAACAACCTGGGGTATGGGTTTCTGATCTCACTTCATAAAGATGTCAATCTTATTGAGGTATACCAACTGACTACGTATGAGGAAGTGATACAAGGTATCGACTCCCTTATTATGGCAAAGTGCCATGAATCCGAAATGGATTCCATGTATATCAACTATATTTTGATACTAGTTGATGTACCGCAAGGCATTGTGCCTATTGGTACTGTATAAGTCTTCAAGGAAGACATATATGGAAGGCAACATACTAACGTACTAAGCTAGGCTTGTAGAGGAAAGGTATCATTATCAACATTGTGTTGATTTCGATTCAACCCTCTTACCTGTTGCCACGGTAAATCCATTTGGATAATGCTTGCTAATTCTGCATGTTTCATTTATGAAATATGTCAGCTGAACGGGAAAATCGCTTTCCTGAAAAGGAAACCTTTGAGGATGTTTTAAACATCCTGTCGGTTTTGTCGTACAAAGCAAACAAGGTTTGCGGGTTATTCGATCCATGTTTGGATTGAAGCAACATAGGTTCTTGGAATTACCGTTTTGATGTAATCATGATGGTTTAATGATTAATTCCAAACGAAAATGATTCTTGTGTATATAAGAGGGGTTAGTGGGAGCGCACTGACAGTGGTTGTCCTATAAATAATGATAATATGTTCATTTCTTGAAATGATATTCCCATAATACAATCGTGAAAGCTTGGCTTTCATGAAAAACTCTCCGAGAAATCGTACATTGAAAAATGTACGCGACCTGGTGTCTCATACGCTTTGAGCATATGGATTCACAAACAGGACAATCCAAGTGATAGTCACGGGATTGATGTTAAGAACATCCGTTAGTATCTTAGAGAACTAAGGATGTTGTCTAATATGTTGAGAAGGAGAACTTGAAGTGACTGGGATCACTACTGCAAGTTTCCTAAACCGATAAAAATGACTATAAGTCGCAAACAGTACTATAAAGTTTGAATAACGGAACAATGAGCTGGAAATCTTCCAAGCAAGATACTGTTACCGAATAAACAACAAATGCGGGTTATTGCTGCAGCTGAGGCAGCAATGGATGCCTTCTGGGTCGATAACAAATCTAATTAGATTAGATATAGTTCTGTTAGCAGCTGAGCTAGGCGTCAGCAATGTTAAAGAATTAATGGTCTCATCAACGATCCAGATACATACTTCGATATCATCTGATTCATTCGGATCATACATCGTGGCGATATGATGATCGAATAAATCGCATCAGATGATAATCATCAAATCCGCTGACGAAAGCATTTTCTCAGTAGTTTGAGCCAACCGTACATAGTTCGGGTGTTAGACACTCGAGTGACTGGCTATAGGCCAAGTGGGAGATTGTTGGACAATTATGACCCATAGCGTCACTATTTGTACAGATCATGGTGTGTTTGTACAAATTAACTATGTGACAAAGGAGATTGCACTCTTATCATTTGTGATTAGATCACCTAGATGTTTAAAATGATGAGAGGTCCTTATGATTTGTTCCTGGATTGAGAATGATATGAGACAATATCAATCCACGAAGGATAAATCATTAAATATCCCTAGTCAGAGCATTGTTGAGATTGGACATCGATAAATACGTAAAAGACTAGTATTACACTTGTGCACGTTGTGAGGGCACAACGACATAGTTCTCATATGTTTGGGTATAGATACTCATGCAAGTGTAATAGGAGGTTTGTTTTACCGATGGTACGGAAAACAGCTTCGCTCTGGATAGACCCCCTCGGAATTCCATTGGTAGTATGACTATGTGTCTATGGAAGTCCGAAATCAGGGTAGGTGTATTTGGTCTTAACCTGAGTCTTGCACCGCTAATACTTACGACAATCAATATACTTTGGTGCGGTCGTCCAGGGCTTTAACAGGTTCTGTGTACGCCTATGCTGGGTATATTGAGAATCGTAGTGTGTTGGGTGTGATGTCAAGATGAAAGTATCACTCCAGTCATATGGAGATGATGGTCACGTAGGATACGATACTAGTACTCTTAAGTACTGCAGTCATCGGGATAAAATGACAAGGTCAGGTTTATCTGATTATAGAAACTAGTTACCAGACATCCGACATGTGCTTCGTACGGGGCAGACACAATTCCAGCCCCAGGTCTAGCACGTGATCATCCGATACTGGATCGAAATACGCAATACTATGTATACTACGCCTGATATAGATCCTTTATTCCTGTAAGGATATTTCTGGAGAATTGGGTGGGCATGGCGCTTTGCTAGAAGCCAATATTGTCTTGTAAATCGGTAAAACGTAGTACTTGGTACTTACATGTTCGGATAGTCCGACGATCGAATTTACTGGCAACCTATCCGGGGATCTCATGGGTCGCTTCCCGAAGATTCACCGATGACGTATGAGTCGCACTTTTATTAATCTGGGATTAATTAGATGAGAGAGAAAATTAATATGGGATTAATTGCAGAGATATTTTATCTCGGATAAAATATCATTTAAAGAGAGATAACGATTAATTTGGAATTAATCGTTTAATTAATATTTTCGATATATTAAACGAGATTGGATTTCGACGCGGAATTAAAATTAGCTTTTAATTCGGGCTAACGAGTTAATTAGAATTAATTCGTTAGCGACGTGAATAGTGATTCGCTAGGCATAATCATTTAATTGCGTCGCAATAGAAAATTCGTTAATTTGGAATTAGCGAACCCGAGCCCGGGATTTGCGAGCGCATTCACATTTCGAATTCGAGTGCGGCAAGCATGTCAAATCAAGCGTCAAATCGCTAGTCGCATCAAGCGTCAAATCATTAGTCGCTTTGAGTGATGTGACAACTTGTCACTTGATTTGATTGATTGATGGATTGATTGATTGATGTTGGTGGTTGGCTTTAATGGCTTGACTTTTGGAAAGAGAAAATCAATTAATTAATTTTGGAAATTGATTTATGTATTTGATACACAAAATAGCCAACAACCACACTCTCTTCTCTTCCTCATCTCTCTCTCACGCCCATGGAGGGCATTTTTTCTTCTGGTTTTGGCAGTGAACTGCCGTGAGTCAAGAAGAAAATGGGAAGCAAGTGTGGTGATTTTTGTGGCAAAAATCACAAGAGCTAGCACTCCGAGAGACATGCGAAGGTGATAGGGAAGTCTACCCATGATCCGAGAATCATTTGACGAAGCTTGGAGCTTGGAACATGATCCAAAAAAAAAATCGAAAATGGTGGAGAAAAAAACAGTCACTATCGTGACCAACCAATGAGCAGAATTCATTTTTGCTCGTCTCCGTGTCGCTCAACCGATCGATGTGAGTATTCCGCGACTTCGTTGATTTGTATTCGCACTTATTTTATGCTTGTTTAATGATCTTGGGACCTTAGCAAACTCCAACATTCTGGGGGTGTGAATAAAAAGGGCAAAGGCAAAATTGTTACTGTCTTCTTGGAAGACAAATGACATATCCCAAAATATCTACCTAAACTGTGGCAAACGGGGTCACTGGAAGCGTGACTGCCGTATGGACACGGCAGACATGAAGAGTGAAGGGCGGGAAGGATACGACTTCATGTATGTTTGTTATTGTAATAAACGTGTCCACTACTGGTTTTAAAAAAAATGGATTTTTAATACTGGATGTGGTACATACATATGTACTGATGTGCGTGATCTGCTGATTAGCAGGAGACTAGCTTCAGATGAGATCGGCCTACGAGTCAGAAACGGGATTATAGTCGCTGTTTTGGCTGTGGGAACCTAAGTTTTGGAACTACCCTTTGGGCATGTACTTAAATTAGGAAACTGTTATAATGTACCTAGTTTGACTAGAAACATTATCTCTATATCTTGTTTAACCCGTTGCGGGTATACCTTTATGTTCAAGAACACTGGGTGTTTTATTTATAAAGATGATATTGAGATATATACATTAGATGTGAATAACAATATTTATATTTCGAATATAAATGAATCTCAAACATATAACATGACAAACAAAAGGCTCAAACTGAGTAAATCAGATGAGACTTGTTTGTGGCATTGTTGTCTGGGACACATTAACAAGGCTCGTATATCCACACTTTAGAAGAGTGAATACGTGGATGGATTTGATCCTAATTCATATGATGTCTGCGAATCTTGTTTATTAGGCAAAATGCCTAAAACACCTTTTAGTGGTAAGGGTGTAAGTGCCACCGAGCTGTTAGCCCTCGTTCATGGTGACGTAGTGGGCCCATATCTAGCTAGACTATAGGTGGATAATAATACTTCGTAACCTTTACGGATGTTGCATCGCGTTTTGGTTATGTGTATCTTATGAAATACAAGTCAGAAACTTTTAAGAAATTCCAAGAGTTTCGACACGAAGTAGAAAAACAGACCGGCAAAAGTATTAAAACATCACCGTTTGACCGTGGTGGAAAATACTTGAGCAATGAGTTTCTCGATTACTTGAAAGAGTATGGTATTCTTTCACAGTGGACTCTTCCCGGAACACCTCAATTGAGTGGTGTGTCCGTACGGAGAAACCGAACTTTGTTAGACATGGTAAGGTAATGATGAGTCGCACTGGGCTACCAATTTCCTTCACGAGATATGCATTGAACAGTGCAATACTTATTTTGAATAAGGTTCTGTCAAAATCTATTGGACACACTCCATATGAAATATGGACAGGAAAGAAACCGGGTTTCTCATTCCTGAAGATTTGAGTATGCTGGGCATATATAAACGTTTCGATGATACCAAACTAGAACCCAAATCGGATAAGTGGCTATTTTTAATTGATTATTCTAGGGAAACCAAAGGATATTATTTCCACAACCCATAAGAGAACAAAATATTTATTGCTCTCCATGCGGTTTTCCTTATAGGAATTCCTAAATGCAGTGGTAAGTGGGAGGAAAGTAGAACTCGATGAAAATCGTAATGATACTGTTCCTGGCACAGACTCCCTCACGGAACACGAACAGTTCATTAGAAATGAGATTGTTCCACAATCTTCTAATATATAGGAACCGCGTAGGTCGGAGAGAGTCAGAAAATAACTTAAGAGGCATGGGTTTCTGATCTCACCTCATGTAGATATTAATCTTATTGAGGATAATAGACCGGCTACGTATATGGAAGCGATACAAGGTATCGACTCCACTTTATGGCAAAGTGCCATGAAGTCCGAAATGGATTCCATGTATACAACCAAGTTTGGACACTTGTTGATGTACCAGAAGGCATTGTGCCTGTTGGTGGCAAATGAGTCTTCATGGTGAAGACATACATGGATGGCAACATACAAACATACAAAGCTAGGCTTGTAGTGAAATGGTATCGTCATCAACATGGTGTCGATTACGACAAAACCTTTTACATGTTGCCATGATTAAATCCATTCGGATAATGCTTGCTATTGCTGCATATTTCGATTATGAAATATGCACCTGGACGTCAAAATCACTTTCCTTAACGTAAACCTTTTGGAAGATGTTTTATATAACAGCCTGACGGTTTTGTCACGCCAAAACATGTAAACTAGGTTTGCAAGTTAAATCGATCTATTTATAGATTGAAGCAAGCATTACATTCTCAGAACCAACGTTTTGATGAGATTATAATGGTATATGGTTTCATTCAAAACGATGATAATTCTTGTGTATATAAGAAGGTTAGTGGGAGCGCACTGATAATGATTGTCCTATACGTTGATGATGTATGCTTCTTAGCAATGACATTCCCATACTAAAATCGGTGAAAGCTTGGCTTTCATTAAAATTCTCCATGAAATTCTTGGGAGAGGCAGCCTTTATTCTAGAAATAAAGATCTACTAGGATAGATCTAAAAGTTGTTGGCACTCTCCAAGAAGTCGTACATTGACAGTGTTGAAGAGATTCAACATGGATCAGTCCTAGAAGGGACTGCTTCCAGTATGACATGGCATCTCTGTAGGACACAGAAATCGGCGACACTGTTATAGTCTCGCGGCCTAGTCGGGATTACGGAGTAGCCCGTGGGGGAACTAAACCAGAGAAATACCTCAAACCGTTGGGTTCGGAATGGTCTCTTACTTATGCCACTTGTAATGAACTGATTTGTGCAATAATCTAACCAAGTCTATGCAACATACATACGCAAGAATAGCCTACATCTAAGTTCACATACATAAAATTAAAACATATATCTAAGTTTGCATCTAACCTATATCTAAGTTTGCATGCATAAAAGTAAGTCAAAATAACGGCAAACACACAATCTAATGAATGCATTAAATCGATAAACATGGTAATGTAAACAAATAATAATCTAAACATAAACGTAAAAGAGATATAATTAAGTTCCTAATGCGAAAGAAATAACTAAATCATGCTTGGAAATAATCAACTAAATCATGCATAAAAATAACATACTAAACAACCTAATCATGCATAAAAGTAACATACTATTTCTTATAAACAATGAATAAACATAAATTTGGATGAAACGAAATATGTGTGTCTCTCAAGTGGTATGTGGCATTGTATCCCGAGTGCAGACCGTACTACCGTCCATTCAGATTCGGCTACGGAATTTACGTCCGGGTTTCCATTCGATATACCGCAAGAGATAACACATATTTCATTCATCCCATGGCCACAACATACATGAATATATCATACACATGCGAAGTAATAACAATAACTAACGGAAAGAAAGTGCGGGAATAAATGAAAAGGGTGCCCTTAGGTCTAACCTTTTAAGTCGCCTCTTGGAAGTGCGTTACACGGTTTTCGGAAGGGTTGATGCTCCGTAACTTTTCCGATTTACTGGTTCGTTGTTTTCCTTCATTGCCTCGCTGTTTGGGCTACTATTTTGCTCTGTTTTATGCGGTGGATGTGCATTTTTCTGGACTGGTTTGCGGGTTTAAAAGTGTAGTTTTTCAGGGATTGTTTTCGGTAAAAGGGGCTGTTTTTCAGTGCAGTTTTTCGGTTGTTTCAGGGGTAGATTTTAGGGATTGTTTTTAGTAATTTGGAGTGCAGTTCAGGGGCTAATTTTAGGTCATGTTTTTAAGGGGCTGGTCAGGGTGTCTTCGTGAATGTGTGCGTTATTTGTGAAGGGCGGCTGTGTGATTCGTGGGGTGCTGTGTGTACATGAGGGAGTGAGTGGTGTGTGTGTGGAGTGCTATGTGTGCGTAAGAGAGTGAGTGGTGTGTGCGTGGAGTGCTGAGTGTGGTGTGCGTGTGTTTTAGTTAGAGGGCTGAGTGTGTGCTAAATGAGCTAGGTGTTGGCAGTTTGTGGGTTTATGGAGAGAGCTGAGTGAGAGAAATATATTCAAGGGACGTGTGGCTTTAGGGTTTATGAGGAGTGGCTGTGTGGGTATTAAATGAGAGGGACCGAGAGGCTGAAGAGAGTTAGGAGGGCTTTTAGGGTTTCAGTGCTTTGCTTTTGGGACGTGAATCTGCCAGGGGTGTGAAGGGTTGGTTTATGTTTCTTTTTATACTCAAGGGTTGGGGTTATCCTATTGTGAATAGGGAAAAAATATTGTGTAATTATGAGAGAATGTTTAATTTGTGTGTCATAAGGAAAGAATCTCTCCAAATTAGGAAGGTAATTTAATTTGATTTGATTTGATTTGATTTAGTTTAGGAATGTGATTTAATTTAATTAGGAAGGTGATTGATGAGATTTGATTTGAATCTTTTAATTTGGGAAGGAGATTTGGTTTGATTTCAACATGTGTTTAATGTTTGAATTTGTTATTTTGGAATACTTTAGGCGTGAATTAGAGGCTTTGGGCGTAGGTTTGGTTCTTTTTGGTGGGCTTGGTTTGTGTTGCGGGGGTTTTGGGCCAATGATGTGTGGCTTGCGGGGGTTTTGGGTCAAGGTGTGTTTTAAAACAGAGATCCAACGAGCGAACCCACAGCTAAACAAACGAATTTAGTCCAATAAGATATGGATTTCTGACTTTTCCCTTCCGACGTCTGTTTCCCGCGACTTCCAAAACTTAAAGAGGAGTGCCTCCGTACGAGACTCATCATTAGGACTTACATGCAAAAATGCAGTGCCTACAGTCTCTCTATCTAAAGATGAGAGAGATGCAATGAATCAGATCTCGTTCACTTATGAATTTGGATCGATCATGTATGTCATGACATGTACGCGACCTGGTGTCTCATATGCTTTGAGCATCTGCAGTCACAATCAGGCCGATCCATGTGATTGTCACTGGATTGATGTTAAAAACATCCTTAAATATCTTAGACGAACTAAGGATGCAGTCTTAATCAATGGAGATGGAGAACTTGAAGTGATTAGGTTCACCGATGCAAGTTTCCAAACCAATAAAGGCAACTATAATTCACAATAAGGGTACATATTTTATTTGAACAACGGAACAGTGAGATGAAAATATTCCAACCAAGATACTGTTGCCGATTCAACAACAAAAGCAGAATATATTGCTGCGGCTGAGGTAGCAAAAGAAGCATTTTGGATCTATAAAATTCTTAATTGGGTTAGGAGTAATTCTGTTAGGAGCTGAGCTGGGCTATAGCACAGGCTAAAGATTTACGGTCTCATCAATGATCCAAGTATGTATTTCGATGGTTTCATCTGATTCGTCAGATCATACATCATGGCATGTCGAGATCGAAAAGATCGTTTCAGATGATAACCTTGCAGATCCGCTGAAGAAAGAGATATATCATCATAAGTATGAGCGACCCGTATATAGTTCAGGTGTTGGACACTTGAGTGATTGGCTATAGGCCAAGTGGGATATTGTTGGAAAATTATGACCCATAGCATCACTGTTTGTAAAAGACATGGTGTTCTTTGTACAAATTGACTATATGACAAATGAAATTGCTCTTTTATCATTTGTAATCGGATTACTTGGATATATAAATGATAAAATTCCATATGATTAGTACCAAATTAATAAGATATGAGACAGTATTAATCTACGAAAGGTTTAATCATTAAATATCCCTAGTCGTAGTATTATCAAGACTGGACATCGATAATGCGGAATAGGCTAGTATTGCACATGTGCGTGTTATGGAAGCTTAACGACATAGTTCTCATATATTTAAGTATTGGATACTTATGCAAGTGTGATATGAGGTTCTGTTAGCCATTGGACCGGGAACAGTTTCGTTCTGGATAAACCCCTCGGAGTCCCATTGGTAGTATGACTTTGTGTTTATGGGAATCCGAATCAGGGTAGGTGTATGTGGTCTTAACCTGAGACTTGCATCGCTAATACTTTCGACAATCAATATACTTTGGTTTTGGTCGTCCAGAGCTTTAACAGGTTCCGTGTACGCCTCTTATTGGTATACTGAGAATCGTAGTGTATTGGGTGTGATGTCAAGATGAAAGTATCACTTCAGTCATATGGAGATGATGATCACGCATGGATACAAAACTAGTACTCTTAAATGGTGCAGCTATCGGCATAGTATGACTAGGTCATGATTATCCGATTACAGAGACTAGTTGCTAGTGATCCGATATATGCTTCGTATGGGACAGACACAATTCCAGCACCAGGCCTAGCATGTGACATCCGATACTGGATCGTAATACGCAATACATTGTATACTACGCCTGATACAGATTATATATATTCCATGTTGAATATATCTCTGGAGAATTGGAAGGCACAATGCTTTTCAAGAAGCCAACCATGTCTTGGAAATCGGTAAGAATGTGGTACCGAGTACTCACGTGTTTGGATAGTCTGATGACTGATTTACTGCCAACATATTCATGGATCTCTTGGGTCGCTTCCCGAAGATTCACCGATGACATTTGACTCGAACAGAATTAATCTAGGATTAATTATGAGAGAGAAAATTAATCTAGGATTAATTACAGCAAGAATTAATTTGGAATTAATTCGACTAGAAGAGAGAACGCGATTAATTGGAATTAATCGGCAAAATAAATTTAATAGTTAAATTGGATTTTTCTATTTAATTTATTAATTTGGGCTAAAATAATATATTAGATATATTAATTGAAATTGGATTTCAATGCGGAATTAAATTGGATTTTGATTCTAGCGAACGAATTAATTTGGAATTAATTCGTAAGCGACTTTCGTAATAATTTTGCTATATATATTATTTAATTAAATTAGATTTAGTTACGTCGCGACGGAAAATTCGTTTAATTGGATTAAACGAACTGGGCCCAAAGTGTGTTGTGTAAGCCAACCAAATTTGAATTTAAAATGGTGGGACCCACTTTACTTACATCAAATGTTAGACATTTGATGGAAGTGGGTTGAAATAATTAATTAGATTATTTCTCAACACACACCTACCAAGTCAACACTTAATATTTGTTTTTGGAAAACACAAAAGGTGAACTGTTCATTCTCTCTTCCAAAATCTCAAATTGCCGTGAACTACCTTTTCTCCCCTTGGAAATTTTGTTGCAAAATTTCAACCTTGCTATCACTTGGGAGTCTCTTGAAGGTGATAGGGAAACTCACCCATGAGTTTGCAATTCAAATCAAAGGCTTGAAGCTTCTACATCCATGAAGAAATTTTTGAAATCTCATCCGATCAATGTTAGTTTTTCCGTAACTTTCACTTGATTTATTCACACAATAATCACGCTTAGAGATCTTTGGGCATGTCTAGGACACTAACAGATTCAACACCCCTAGTGACTGCCATCAGTATCTATCATCTCGAGCTTGTCCTCTGGATGACCTGCAAAAAAGAAACTAGGAGTGGGGAGGTTAGATCGTTTGAATGATACATGTAGTGGACAAAAAAACGAAATCGATTCTCTCTAAAAATTAATGGTTCAAAAAACTGAATTCCTCCCAAAAAATATTCTTTTTGAAATCTATTTCTTATCCGAAAACTCAACACTTCTGAAAAGATTTTCTGAAAACTCTTTTATAAAACTCATTTCTTCTAAGAAATATTTTTCTAGAAATTCATTTATGAAAATCTGTTTCTGAAAAATCTACACCTGAAAACTCTGTATCTGAGAAAACCTATATGTGTATATCTTGCTCATGGGGGTGTTACGTATCACCATTCCCCTATACATAAAATCTGGCATTTAGGAGCGTCCCCCCTTACGCAAATATCTGGTGGTCTTGGGGCGTTACGTCTCGCCGTCCCCCAAGCCATAAATCTGGAGTCGGGGGTTTTCCCCCATGCCTCGAGAAATCATAAATTTAAAACTTGAAAATCATTTCTTTCTAAACTTTCCTTAAAACATTCTTATTCAGAATACAATTGAAAATCATCTTGGCTTACGCCTTAAATGCTAAAAGGTAAGTTTTGATTCGAGAAAAATATAAGTAAACACAGTTTAAGAGAATAGTCCACTCATGGATTTTGGAATCTGGCTGGTACTAGACCACTTCATCGAAGGGAGTTGCGATTCCTTTCAATGATCTTGAATAAATTTTCTTCTCCATTAGAGCCTCCAAGCTCCCATTTTCTTCTTCTTAGGCTTGTGGTAGATTGAATTACTTTGATTACTTTTTATTTTTGGGGGAAAATGGTTCCCCCTCGTCCTTTCTCTTTTTCCTCACCCTTTCCTCTTATTCACGTTTTATTCATTTCTCTCTAAAATTAGGGACTAATTGCAAATGATATAAAATGAATAAATCTTGAGAAACTTTTAGAATTCTCTAGATGGGTCCATGGCTACTATTCATTTGAATTTTTGAATTGTATTTTTGACCTTCTATAGTTCGAATTTGGAAATATATCCAACGTGGAAGTTATAGGTATCGGTTTTAGCTTTCCGATGATATAAAATTCATAAATATTGGAGTTCTTAAGAAAAAGTTACGACTTAACTACCACAGACTATTCATAGTGGAGTATCGTATAATTTCGTATCGAAAACGCGAAGAGTTTGCCGATTATTCTCGAGGTCATTTCATGAGTGTATATGTGTTCAAACATAATTAATATCATACATTATGCGTACCCTTACATAATAGTCATCAGGATTATCGGGGTGTTACAGTGAGGTATCATTTTCCTAAATAAACATCATTTTTTGTCAGAACAAATTGATCAGAAAAAATACTAGCGTAAAGCCATTCTTACTAAGAATGGATCCTGATACTAGATTCTTCTTGATTTCCGGAAAATGAAACACATTTCACAATGTTTATTCTTTACTAGAAATCATCTTTGGAATCATTATGTCTTGACCTACCACATTAGAGGTGGAAGAATTTCCTATGGTCAAATAGTCACCATTATCGACCGTTTGATATGTAGAAAACTCTCTACTATCAACACATATGTAGCGAGTAGCTCTAGTGTCTCTCCACCATTCTCTCGGGTTTTTGACCAAATTAGCTTAAGTTACAACTGCTGAGAGGTTCAACTTTGAGATCTCTTTCACAGGGATCCGCTGATGAGTATAAAGCGAAGCTAAACTTGAAAAGTTCCACATCATCCTCCTCATTCAAATATTGATTGTTCACTATAGATAGGTTCAACCACGAGCAAATATGAGTGAGAAGAACTCTACACCCTTGGGGTAAAAGATCCATTTTTTCCTTGATCACTTGAGTAAATGACTTTCACGACATGACTAAGAAGGCATAAGTGGCAATCAGTGCTACTACTATAATATAATATAATTAGCTTTGTTTCGATGGACTCGGTGTGAAGTCCTTTTCGGCGGTTTCGAGCTCCTTTTGGGTTCACCCCCATTAGTGTTGGTTGGCCATGCTTGGTCCCCAAGCACGGTGGAGGTTCCGTAGCGCGTCATGAGCACCAGGCTATGGGGCGGTTGAACAACTCAAGCGAACCGCCCTACCTTACTATAACATAGGGACATAAGGGAGAAGGTTTTGAAGGTAGCCTCATTATCCACACCTCCGGTCGTATGAATGAAGGACCGACTGACCCAGATTTTCATGAGAGTTGGTGGGTCCTCAAGTGCCTGTCAAGGGCACTAGCGCATACCTTGGGGTGATCATCACCACCTGTACCTCACATCTCGGCGCAGTGGAATGTGTAACCCTCCTGCTGTCTCATTCAACTACATTTGTTCCTGTAATCTATAGCCTAATAGAACACAGCAGCGAGGGACAACCTGCCCATACAGCCAGCGGGGAGGATGACACTACTGGAAAATATCGTCTGGCGAAAATGCTGCAGGCCTATGGGCGTCATTTTTGTTATTTCTTGCCTTTGTCCAGAGACTTCTTGTTTCTGCAATCCTTTTTCATGTGATCATTTTTCCCACGGACTTAGCACTTACTCTTGAACTTATTATTTACTTAGGAAGAATCAGCTCCACTGTTCTTTCTATTTTTGCTACTTTTTCGACCCTCAATGATGTTGGCCTTAGACTTCATGGTCTTGTAACTAGCTTTCTCGGACTTCTTGATGTCATCTTCGATTCGCAACCGAATTCTTAGTCTTCAAGACTCATCTCTTTCTTCTTGTTTTTCAGATAACTCTTGAAGTCATTCCATGATGGAGGCAACTTATCAATAATTATGGCAACTTGAAATGTCTCGCAGAGTTTCATTCCTTCATCCAATATTTCGTGGATGATCAATTGTAGTTCACCTAACTGAGACATTATCATCCTTGAATCTATCATTTTAAAGTCTAGGAACCTACACATGGTAAATTTCTTTTGTCCAAAATCCTCTATTTTGTACTTATTCTCTAGAGATCCCCATAGAATCTTTGCAGAAGTCATGTCTTGATATACATTATACAAGGTATTGTCAAGTCCTCCCAAGAGGTAGTTATTCCACAAGAAATCACCTTGTGAATATGCCTAAACTCGTAGTTACTTAGCTGTTTAATTTCTCCCTCTACAGGACCCGGAAGAGTTTCCTTGAGACTTAGCCAACTACAGTGTGGTCAGGTAGAAATTTATTTTTCTATGCTACTGTTTGAAACTTATCTGGTTTCTCTTTATGAGCGACCGATACTCTGATATTTCCACTAGTCATTTGTAACTGGAAAATACACATCCACTTTATGAACCTGTTTATGTGTCACACTAAAAATATACTTTTCATTATTTTGGATTATAGTACTAAATAATACAAGTCATTGAATTTGTGACTAAAATTTCTTATGATATGTGAACAAAGGAAAATTCCCAGAAGACGAAAGGGGTCCGGTGTAACCGCTTAAATCTCTGTCCTCCTAGGACCTTATCACATTGGTGACATAATTTTCTTAATCACTTTCTCAATAGAAAATCTTAGGCATTCAATCTTAGCGTTACACTTCAATTCTCAAATAATAAAATAATTATATATAAAATAAAGTCAATCAAGCTTGGAAGGAATTACTTGTATATAATTCAGACCAAGTCGTTCATGATACACTTTAAATTCTCAATCAAGTATGCAACAAACAATCAATAAACCAGATTAAATAATCTCAATTTTATCACATAATCAACTAGGTGTATGCATGTGATAATTGAACTCCCTAATATTAACTCAAATCTATAATACAAAGTTTATAAATTTTTTTTTGTATGATTTTTACTAAGTTAATATTATATTAAGCATATATTTAACTTATCTTATCAAATTCCATAACTAAAGTATGTGTATATCATATGATAATTAACAAGTTAATATATGTTTTATAAAATCTGTGAATTAATAGATTAATCTATGTCTATGTTGCTATTACAAATTTGAAAAATTTCTAGGTATTACTTGTGTTAGTATCACGTTCATTCAGCCATTCGAATGAATCTTTACAGAGAGTTCACGTTCGTGTAGTGTTTGATAACGCGTTCGAATGAACTTTTCCAGAGAGCTTGCGTTCGAGTGACATTCATCACCGCGTTCGAACAAAAATACGAAACACTGAGTTTTTTCTTATGTGTTCGTCAGGGCATTCCAACACCCTTACATATTTTTCATGCACATAATACATTTTCCTGAGAAAATACGAGTAAGACATGCATAATTCAGAGTTAACAACACATATAAATTAATAAGTTCTTAAGATTTTTATCCGTATGTGTTATTAATCATTTTATAACGTGTATTATTCAATCAAAATCATTAAATAGAGACCATGCAAATCATCAATTGAACATAAGCACAAGAATTTGAAAAACCTAGAAATTATTATGTAGAAGATGTAGATTATACCAAGCTGAGTTTTTGCTATGTTCTTAAAAACTTATTAGCCCCCGCCTTGATGCACTACGATTCTTGTGGCTAATATTCTCTCAATATTCATGGCGACTTCATGCTTTATGGGCACTTCATGAATCAAGAACACAAACTAGGACAAATGGTGGAGACTCTCTTTAGTATGAAAACCTTAAACTTTCTAATATGCCTAAGACTTGTAAAAGAATTGATGGAAGAAATAATGATAAAAAATGAATCCAAGGACACATTTTTATAGACATGGAGGGTTGCCTTTTTCAAGGTACCTTTATGTCAATAAATATAACTCTTTAAGGGTCATAACCCGTTAAAGAACCCTTTCAACCCTAAGAGTCATGTAATTTCTTATTAAGGAACACATCCTTTCCAATATACCCTTTAAACCCAAGGGATATGTCATATCATTCCATATAATTATGCAACGATATTTAGAAAATTCCTACAATCCCTCACAATTATGGTCGAAGGTGAGTTTTGGAATGGGCCAGGCCATTAAAGTGCTCGAGCACCAGTATTCATTATAGAGGAAAGGTCCTTATTGTATTGGTTGGGGGAATTATGCCGGTCGAATTATCCAGTTGTAATTAAGATTGACTTTACAAGTTTAAAATTTTGCTATGTATTGAATGAAAAATGCCTTAGATCGAGTCTTTTCTCAGTGTGTGCTTCGGTATGGGAAAATAAAAAAGTATAAGAACTAAAATTTTATTTATTCAATGATTTGTTACATTTTGTCCCCCCTTACGATTCTCTACGGAGAGGGTATTGATCACATTAGATAGGCCGTGAGCATATTTGATCGGAACAGAAAGAGCTACAGGCTCGATAGTGGCAGAGGCATGAGTAGTAGAAGTTGAGGGGCCAAGAGCATTATCAACAGGAATAGCTAACGATGTCTGAGGAGCTGAATCATGGATCATCTTAGTCTCTTTGCGACCTGTGCCGCAAGCCTCTTCAATGGTCACCTCCCCATTTGTGACCCTTATAACCTTTTGAATCACACTCAAGTCTAGGCCATGGTAGGTCTCACCAATCAGCTCTAAAGATTGCTCCAACCAATCGAAAATGGTATCATTCTTAGCCTCCTTAATGCGATCGACGAGATTGGCCTGCAAATCATCTAGCTCGACCCGGGTCTTGATCAGCTTATCCTTGTCCTTACTCAGTTGAGCCTTATTATTATCAAGCACCGCCTCGACAATGGCTATCTTCTCCTGCAACAGCTTGAACTTTGAAGTCTTGGAAGTAACCTCACCACGGGCCTCATCCCTCTCATTTCTTGTAGCTTGGAAGGCATGATAGAAGGACTTAGTCTTGGCCTTGGCCTCATCCATCCTTTTATTGAGTTATTGCTCATTCTTAGTCGACCTACTCTAGAGCCTCTATGCTTGACAACCTTCTGTAATTGTTCGGGAAAGCACGTCCATGTTGGTGGCCATAATGTTTGTCAGTTACCTACAAAGAGATTGAGTTAGTTTTTTAATAAACGATGTTGTTAATAAAATATGAAAGAAAGAGACTAAGTTGCAAATAATTACCTTCGCTTGGAGACAGCCCACCTTCTGGATGACCTCATTGGGAGAGATACTTTCATAGGCCAAGGCCCACTCAATGGTGTTTTGTTTGGCGACACAGCTAAAGGTTGGCATGAGGTGACCCATGCCTTCCTTTCAATACTCTGGTAGATCGTCCACTCCTAAAGTGTGGACTGAGGCTTTTTTAGGAGTAGAAGCCATCGGGGCCTTACCACGGGAGGTGCTGGTCTTCTTCCGAGGACCCTCCTCAAAACATTCTTTCGTGATCTTGCCCCAACTTGATGAAGGCATTTTTTTGAGGCCTTGGGGGAGGGGCTGGAGTTTCGGAGGTTTGGGCAGAAGGAATTTGGGGCTGTCTCGGTGGTTGTGTGTTGATGATTCAGGTAGTATGGGCCGGAGGTTTGCCTTGATGTTTTTTGTTTTTGGGATGGAGGTATTAAGGTGGTAAGCCGAGAACAGGTTTCGGTTGGACTGTTATGAGCTAGGTGCTTAGCTTCCCTTGTAATTTGTAGTGGGCTGAGTCTTATTCCTGACATACCTGCATCAAGAAAAAATATAGAAGTAAACAACTGATTGGGTCAAATGAAAAAAAAGAAAAGAATGAATATAAAGCAAAGAGGCAGAACAAAGGTCATTCAATTAGTTTTTATTTACCAGGTTATTTGCTAGCTGAGGGTGGGGTCATCGGTACAAGGCCCATATCGGCAAAATAAGAGGGGTTGACGATGTCTTTATAGTGACCCACAAATTAGGATGCAAGTTTCACCCTCACCATAAGCTTATGGCGAACTTTTAGAGGATCACCCCAGCCGGATACAAAGGGCGAAAATATGTTAGTAGGATGAAGATTGAAAAAACTAAGGAAATGAAAAGGAATGGGTGACAAGGTTAGGTCGTTACCTCTAATCCTAAAAATGATCGGCATAACAAGTTCTTCACCATCAATAATTTTATTGCAACCCCACGCTCCCCCGATCCACAACTATTTTTCTTTGTAGTTCTTGTTGGTGCTTGAGAGATTGGAGATTATTTGTTTGGCTCCTGCGTAAGTAGAGAGGTAGTACCAAACTTTATACTCCTTAGGGTTGGCATTCATTCTGTAGAGTCTATTCAACTCTTGAACCGATGGTTCCCCTAGGCTGGCCAGACTCCAAGTCACGTAGAGCCCAATGAGTACTCTCCACTCATTCAGATTGAGTTGGCACGAGGCCAAGTTCATGACGTCCAGCATACTGGCGAAGTATCCTTTCCTGGACAGGCGCATACCCATGTCGACGAAAGCCTTGAAGAGAGCAACTTGACCACCACTTGGTCGGCTTGCCTGGTCTCCCTTCTAAAAAATGTCCAAATTAATTTCTTTGTGAATGCCGAATCTCTCCCTGAGCTGACGACACTAGTTATGGTGGATGCTTTATCCATATCCAGATTGATGAAGTCCAATGTGGGAGGTGTTGGCTCAGGGCGGGCTACTCTTAGAGTAAAATATTGTTGTTCTTTCTCTGAGGGGGTTGGATTAGTGTCAAGGTCACTGTGGACTACTGATCCTGAGCTTCCCCTATTGATCGACTTGGTTGGACATTAGACGGGTGCATCGGGTTTGCAGAACAGCAAGGGAAGTTACGAAAGAAGCCTCAGATTCTGACATTCATAAAAAGGACCCAATGAATGAGGTTAGTGAAGTTATACTTTAACTTTTTTCTATAAGTTATGTGGGCCTATTTTTTACTATTAGGTGGGCCTATTATCAACTTAGGGTTCATTTTGCCATCCCTACCGAATGACTAACCCTAGAAATCTCTAAATGCCCTTGCAATGGTAAGAGTAAGTTTTTACAGAACATGAATATAACCAAAAAAGAACCCCGATTTGACCTATTCATATGAATCTAAACACACTATAAAACCCTAAAATACATACATTCAACACCGAAATAAAAACCCAGAAACACACACCCATATAGTAGCATTATAAAAAAATGTGTACATACGGTAGCAACAGTAACTCAGGACCACAGTTAACCCACAAAAAATCGAGGAGCATGTAATCAAACGAAGCTTATGTTCATCATGTTTATCACACATTAGTTGTAAATATGAAGCATGCTCAATACGAGGAAGTAAATAAAGAATTCAAGGAGTACTTACTTATATTAAAAGTTGAAACTGGGAGTGATGATCGTAGAAGGTTGTTGAAGAAGCTTGAAGTTGCAGAGGACGCTTGAAATTTTGAGAGGATTTTAAAAATCTGAGAAGTTGTAGTTGTAAATGAATAGAATTGGCCTTCAAATAGGTCGATTGGGCTAACCTTGATCGTGGTATTGGAATGGGTGTGATAGATTAGTGTGTCAGGCCAATCGCAGCCATAAAATTCAGAGTTAATAGATTGAATATGAGCCATGTGCTCAATTGATCTAAGTCATTCAAGGTTTAGTGAGAAAGTCGCATATGGGTAACACCTGGCACATCGGGGAGACGAAACAAAAGGGGATGTGATGGATCTAATGGGTTTTTAAGGAAGATCTTTGCATATTCCTAGAGACGTTTCAGAAGCCTAGGAGCGCCTTTACGAATGGCGGTGAAAGAAAGGAAATCATCAGAAAAGGGTGTTTTTGGCAACAAACAGAACAACCCATCCCGAGGAAGACAAACCTGGGAGGAGCTGAGGTGATGTAGAGTTTTCGAAAGGCCATAACCTGAGGACATCAGCTCGGTCTTTATCTATATGCACCACCATCTTTTATAAAGTTCTTGACATCAACTCACAAATTTTTTGATATCGAGAATTATGAAACATATGTTTATGGTGGTTTTTTTACCTCGAGAAAGGTTCAAATACCGAGGAGGGGTAGAATGGAGATGACATAGTCAAAAGTGTAGTGGCAAAGGCCAAAGACGTAGAGAAAAAATAAGGTCCGACAGAGAGACCCGAACTCATGATACATATGAGAAATCCCGAGAATAAAGCATTTTGAAGGATGAAACAAATTATGATACCGATCCGACCACATGATATTGGGATATATGCCATAGAGATTCATGTAATGTAAACGATATTATATTTTATGAAATAAAATGATGCATCATTCATTTATTAAAGTGTTTGATTACCCTAGATTACTCATGTGCCTTCACACTTAGTGTATGAGTGTCATACACAAGAGGATTTAAGTCTGAAGTTAGTAATCTAAAACAGTCCATAGAGAGCAAATAAAACGGGTACTTTGTTTGTGGTTTATCTATAGCTGCGGTCCATTCTATAATTGTATGTCAACCTTGATCCAGGATCATCCATGTGGAGACATGAGAATGGAGGCACCTTGTATGATGTGATCATAAGGACTGGACCCAGATAGAAATGAGTTTCTTATAATATCTGTTAAATAACGAAATTCATTTCGATATACTAGATGGTCATATATGGATTGATCTTAATCATAAGTGTACTAAGAACTCCTGCATGGCAGGCTATGTCATTTGATTTACAAAGGTGAGGTTGGTGTAGCAATTCAGACCAATAGCTACGTACTTTGGGGACATGGTTTGGTGTATAGCTGGGGACGTTTTACATAGATATGAAGTTCACTTCTTCTTGCGAGAAGTGGAGGAGTATCTTCCTTAAGGGTTGATTCGACACTTAAACGGTTTGAGCCATCAAGTCTTTCTATTACGAATAGAAAGATTAACATTCATAATGGTTATGAATAAATCGTTCATTAGAGAATCAATGGTACATAAGGTAAAAATAATTAGAGGGGTATAACAGACATTATAACATGGCTCTAATTATGAGATACTCGTGAAAGGTTAATCCATATGTAATCACTATATCAATGGACACCGACGTGGTACGACTTAATTTATATATCTGCGGCAATGAGAGTGCAGCTTCGGGTTTTTAGTGGAATAACCCGTAGTTAATAATTCAGAATATTTAATTAAGAGAATAATTAATATTCCGAGATTATTGGAGCTCGGAACCGTAGGTCCATTTGGTCCCCGTGCTAGCTCGACATACTATAGCAGATTAAATATAATTGGATAGTCCAATTATATACTCACATTAGAAAATATTATTAATATGATTAATAACATTATTTTGTCACTCTTGAAACTATATGTTAAAATTTAATATATGTTTTTAATAAATATATGATATTTAAACACATGTTATTAAATTATATATGCTATAATTTAATAAAGGTCAGATTTGGAATTTCCAAATTTTGGGTTTTGGAAACCCTTGGCTTTATTTTGGAAGTTACAACTTTTAATAGGGTGTTAACTTTTTATTTTTTGTAACATATTTTTCTTTATGGAAAGTAAATGATATGTTGTAAAAATTTTTAAAATAAACATGCCTTGGCCTGAATTTGGTGTTTGATGGAAGGGGAAATGTTGTTTTATTTTGGAAATAAGAAACCCTAACTATAAAAAGAATTTTATTTTTATTTTTTGCAAATATTTCTCATTTAAATTCCTAGCCACCTCTCTTGTTCTTCAAATTCTCTCAAGAGTTGAGAAAATAAAAGTAAGAACAAAAGAAAAAATTAAAAAGAAAAACTAGTGTTACTTATAATCTCTAAAGAGTTTAGGGATTGATTTTGTGAGTTTGGCACACCCTAAGTTATGTTGGTTGTGAGACATAGCATGAAAGACTTCTTGGTGTTGAATAAAACTCTCCATCGTCTTCTTCCACATACATCACACGGCAGTGAGCATGTTTCTTCTCACCGTCGCACGCCCCTTTGGTGAAAACGGGGCTCGGTTTATGTTGCTTTTGATCCAAAAAGTTTAGGAAATTTTAAGGGGTGTTTAGGGGTTGTATTGAGACTATTTTTGCTTGAAAAATCAGACCTGAAATATGGCAGAAACTGATTCAATCAAGGGATTATTTGGGCATTGAGTTGGGCGCATTTCGGGTCCAAAACAGTCCAGTTTTGTGTTGCTGATCAGGGGCTAAAATTTTATCCAAAACATAAGAAAAAATTTAGTTTGGAACTGGTAATATTTGGCTATTCTGAGAGAAGGGCAAAATTTTTTTTCAAGTCCGATCTTGGATGCCTAACGTGCTTCCGCTGTGCTAAGAAAGTGGTTCCAACAATTAGTATCAATAGCGAGGTTGAAAAGTGTTTTTAACCCTTCTCTTTTTTATTTAAAGTTACTGTTTTTATTTATTTATATTAGTTATAAATAATTATATGCACGTTTAGATGAGTAGGCATAAAATAGTATTCATGAGATGAATAATTTTGTTATTTCATTTGATGAATGGATTTTACATTGGTCGTAAAGTTTTCCTATACCAATTTATTTTTATGTTGGTTTTGATTTTGGGATGTAAGGCCATAAGGCCATTGTTTACAAATATTGTAATTTATTTTTCCTATGTAAAAAATTCATTTGTTGTAATTTGGAGCATCGAAGTCGCAAAAGGAGCCAACACCACCTTGGAGCGAGATTTGAAGACCAAGGGATGCCTTTAGATTTTGTGAACTAATTAGATTGGTATAGGAAAAATAAGAGCCCGGTCAATGCAAAATAGTTTTTATGTTGTATGTTTGTTTTATTCGAAATGTTTGAATAACATGTCATATAGCTTAGGGTGCCTACTTTTGTATTTTCACATGCCATAACATGTTTTGGTTGCATATTTATTCTAGACATGAAATGTGATTTTATGTGATTTAAAATATTAAAATTAGAATATGTTATGCATGGAAAACAATTAATTTGATTAATTGGTTTTATAGTTTAAAATTGGAAATTCTAATATAATGGGCTTAATAAGTGCATCATAAATTCCATTAGTATATAGGATGGAAACCCGGATATAAATTCCATAGCCGACTCCGAATGGACGGTAATGTGGTATGCACTCAGGATACAATTCCACGTACCATTGGATTTTATAACGCACTTAGATTAATTAAATGATTAAATAAAATCGTGACCACTTTAGGTTTCCGAAAATTTTAAACTAGTTAGTATTCTAATATTTTAAGAGTTAAAATATAATAGGACACTAAAAATAGATAAATTAAATTAGTTTAATTGAGTAAATTAATTAGTAGAGACTAATGGATATTAGTGAGTTAAATTTAAGAGTTAAAATTGGTTAGGTCACTAATAATGCACTAGTGTAAATAAGAGTTATGATTTAGCCGCCATAAATTTATTCACACTAGTAAAATGAAATATTAGATATTTTAAAATAGAAACCTTAATTTTAAAATAGTGAGTGGGAGAGGGATATACGACAGTATATCCTGCGATCTCTGTTGTTAGTCCGAAAATGTGGGATTCAAAAGGCGTCTCGAGATGGCTTTATTTTCGTCCCTATACGGATGATGTCAATTTTGGGTCAATATCAAGTTTGGATTCTGAGAGGATAGAGACTTTAGATGTATCTGGTGAACTGACCTACCCTACGGCGGTACATCACTAGTTAAATCCAATGGTTCCAAAACAACGGGTCACACTCACAAAGGAATGATAAAATGTTAATCAAAATTCCTTGATCAAATCAAACGGTGGTTGGATAATATATGAATAAGAGTTATTCTCGTATATATATTAATCAATTGCGATTGTCTCGATCTATCATTCAAGTAATTGACCTACCCTATAGCGAAACTGATTTATAGGATGATAGATTTTCGTGGCATAGTAATTCTCTTAGGTTTATAATTTGTTATTCATGGTTCATGCATCATGTTTAATTTTATGCCAAATATTAATATGCGATGAATGAATATTAAATGCATGTTTATTTTATTTTTCAGCCATGGTTTCTCTAATTATTTCCATTCTATATAATATAAATTAATGAGAGAAAAGTATTTAAATGGAAAAGTAACATGAACGCTATCCTGGTTAGTGAAGACCTAAATTTTGTCCTGACGAAGGAGTGTCCTCCTGAGCCGGCCACAAATCCTGGCCAAGTTGTGCATGACACCTACCAAAAATGGGTCACAGCTAATGAGAAGGCCCACTGCTACTTGCTAGCAGGGATGTTTGAGGTTCTTGCTGCAAAGCATGAGCCTATGGCTACAACATCTCAGATGATGGAGTCATAGCAAGCATGTTCGCGCAGTCTTCGGAGCGTCAATGTCATGAGACCATGGTCTCAGTGATGATTGCTAGGATGAAGGATATGACATCAATCCGAGAGCACGTCTTTAGGATGATGACTTACCTTAATACAGCTGAAACCCATGGCGCTCGTATTGACGAGCGGAGCCAGGTGACCACGATTATGGAAACTCTTCCGAAGAGTTTCCTGCAGTTTAAAAGCATCTATGTTATTAACAAGTTGATTTTTACTTTAACTCATCTATTAATGAGCTTACTCACTATGAGTCCATGTTTGTGGATCCTTGTAAGCCAAGTGTTGAGGCAAATATTACCGAGTCTTCTAAATTTACAAAGAAGAAGAAGAATAACACTGGGAAGGCTAAGGCAAAGCAAATGAAGAAGAAGAACAAGAAAGGCTCCAAGGATGCCAAGCCCAAGGGAAAGTTTTTCCATTTCAATAAGGATGGGCATTGGAAAAAGAACTGTCATAAATACCTTGCCGAGCTCAAAGATAAAAAGGCTACATTTAACTACGATTTACTTGTTATCAAATCTCTATTAGTGGAGGATGACAAATCCACATGGATTTTTGATTGTGTAGCCACTAACCATGTTTGTTCTTCTTTTTAGCTACTTGACTCATGGAGGAACCTTGCTGAATATGACTACACTATGAGGGTTGGGACATTGAATGACATATTATTAAGAACAATGAGAGTTTCTAGTTTAAATTTTATGAATAATAGTTATTTAAATTTGAATAATGTGTTATTCATTCCTGGTTTTCACAGGAATTTGATTTATGTTTCCAAACTTTTGGATGATGATTTTTCAGTTTCTATTAACAATAATTTGGTTATTATTGGTAGAAATGGATTAACCATATGCACAGAAAACTAAAAAAATAACATGTATGTGTTAAAACCGTTAACATATAGGTCACTGCTCAACATTGAAATATTTAAGGTTGAGAAACCTAAAACAAAATGGCAAAAGATTTCTCACGATGACATATATCTGTGGCATCTTAGACTTGGCCATATCAGCCTTGACCGGATAGATATGTTGATAAAGAACATAGCCTTAAACCAGTTAAAGCTCGAAACTTTACCAGTCTGCGAATCCTGTTATAAGGAAAGATGACAAATAGACCTTTTATTGGAAAAAGGTATAAGAGTCGGTCAACCACTTGAGCTAATTCATTCGGACATTTGCGAACCGATGAATGTAAGAGCCCGAGGTGGTTATGAATACTTAGTCACATTTATTGATGATTATTCAAGATATATATATATATATATATATATATATTTACCTAATGCAGCATAAGTCAGATACTTTTGAAAAGTTTAAAGAGTATCGTGCTGAAGTTGAGAACCAATTAGGTAATACAATCAAAAATCTACGATCGGATAATGAAGGAGAATACCTTGAAAAAGATTTTGAGGAATTCTTAGTTGAGAATATGATAGTATCCCAACTCAGAACACCTGGAACACCACAGTAAAATGG